>JAOVVB010012714.1:0-16644 GCA_028570985.1 Heterobranchus longifilis | reverse complement strand
CACACACACACACACACACACACACACACACACACACACACACACACACACACACACACACACACACACAGTGTTTCCTCATGCAAGGTTTGGACAACCCAGCTGCAGTCTCACCTCTACCACTACTCATTATGCATGGCCATGATGTTGTGTGTGCGTCTGCGTGTGTGTGTGTATTCTCAGTTTGAGTCAGCACACTGGTGGGACGAGAGACACTGAGACACTAAAGAAAAGAGCAAACAGTTATTTTTCTATTTTTCTTGTCTCCATTCTTGTTCCATATTAAACATCTTTTCTTTGTCTCTTTCTCTTAAAGTTCAACTAAACTGCCGTCGTCCTTCATTTGCTTCTCTGCCTCTGTCTTCTTGTTTGACCTCTTTTCATTCTCTCCATAGGCTGGACAAAAAGGCAACAGAGGGTGGTGTCTGTGTGTGCTTGCATGTGTGTGTTTGTGCGCGTGTACCGTCTCGTCCTGTGATTTAGTGCCAAGCTGGCAGCAGAGACTAGTGAATAGGGGGCCCCTTTCACACAAAGAGAGCATGGGACACGCGCGCACAAACACACACGCACACGCGCACACGCACACGCACACCCACACACACACACACACACACACACACACACACACACACACACACACCACACCACACCACACCACACACACACACGCAGTCAATGCCAGACTGCAGGCCACCAACTGCACACCTGGCATGCTGCTATTATGTCACCAGTGTGCGTTTGTGTGCGTGTGTGTGAGAGAGAGAGAGAGAGAGAGAGAGAGAGATTGTGTAAGTCCAGCAGACACCATCTGCTCTGTCCTCTGTGAACTTGTGTCCACACCTCTCCTCTCGCCCTACTCCACTTCACTATGAGAGAATATGTGAAAGCCTTTGATATACACCACACGTTGTAGTACTACTGTATTTCCCCTGTATTCCTCTATATGCCTTAGTGCTACTACATGTTCTATATTCTACTGGTAAATGTACAGTATACCTGCAGCTGTATACATAGTTTTACTGCTATTCTATTACTCTAAGTAGTAATATTCACTACTATGGTATACCATAATGCTGCTGTTGGAATGCATCATTTTACTCCCCTGTACTTTATACTCTTGTATAGCCCGATACTAAATCTAGATCTCTATACACAGTCTGAGAGACATCAACTATGGGAAAGAAATAGCATGAAGGAATATGATTAAAGAAATTAAAACAGCTCAAGCAACAAATGAAGATGTATTACAGATTTTAAAGTTGTTTTTTGAGGTACTAAAAGAAAGACAGTTAAGGTTAAGAATCTTAATATTGTTACTCTTTCCTTTTGTCACTTCTCTTTCCTTTCCTTTCATGACATACTTTCTTCTGCCCCCTCTTTTTCATGGTTTTTTTTTGTGTCTTTTCTCACATAAAAGCCATGTGTATTGTATGTTCCTGCTACACAGCCCTGTGTGGGGGAGGGGAGAGCAGTTTCACATTCAGTCAATAGGTGGCAGTAGGACACTTAGATTCACACCCGGACCATGTGCTCCGTTCGCTGGCCTTGTTATTGTCTGTATGGCTTTACACACACACACACACACAGTCTCTCGCACACACACACCAAGAGGAGGCTTGTGCCTGCTAAAATGTTTAACTGCTGTAAGTCCTCTGACTCACATTTGGCTTTTAGTTCTTCCTCCCAAAACGCCACTGTGTATGTGTGTTCCCTTTCCCAAGCTGTTAAGCACACTACTGCTCTGTTGTTTACATACCAACTTCCTCCTTGTTAGTCCGTGCGAGTCACAAAAGATAAGAAATAAATGACACCCTCATCTTTGTTACTGTAGCCTAGTAAATAGTAAATATTTGTAATGATTGCCCACTCAAAGAAACAATTTCCACAAATATTTTAGAGATTCCTGTTGCAATACTCCTGTTTTTGTGTGTGTGCCAACCCACTTAAAATAAATAAAGAAATAAAAGAAAATAGAAATACACTTTTCTGATTTTTTATTTCATATTGTTACATCATATTCAGTGAAGAGAGAGGGGCAGAATGATGTATGACTCAGGGTTACAGGGTGTATCACGATATACCTTAAGCTGTGGATATTCTAAGCAAACATTATTTTCTGCATATGACAAGTTTCCCCTGTTTTCCTGTCCTAATCATTCTTTTTCCTCTCTACAACTCACACTCTTCTCTTTCTCCTCTTCCTGTTCATCAATAGCTTTTCACAATTCAAAGTTTGGTACCCCATATCTTTATCTTAAAACAAGGATACTGACATAACACTGAGTCCTTGCACTAGGATCTATTTCTTTCTTTCTTGGAGCTAAAAAATATTTCCTGAGGCACTTTTTTTCTCACACAAATCGTTTTTATATCCTCCAGGAACACGGGGAGACTTTGGTCTCTGTCCTGACTGGTTCCTAACCAGTGACTTTACTACTGAAGATAACTACATGACTACAAGGTTGTTTCTATAAGCCACAGTGAGTCATGATACACACACCAGTGTGAAGGGGGAAAACAAAGAAAAAAGCTACAAGTGGCTCAGGTCTTCAAGTTTGTGTCTGCTTTGAAGTCTAGACTTGGAGCTTGGGAGGCTGGAGGAGGAGAGATTAATTGGGCCGTTTAATCTACACAGTCCCTTGTTTGAACCCTTTCAGTTTTTTTGGCAGTGTCACAAAACAAATGCCCTTTAGATACCTGCAGGGATTAAAGTTTCTGCCATGTGGCACATGAGTGTACTGTGGATTTCCGCAAAGACTGCTTCAGATCAGCAAGATGTAGATGATAAAAGTAGGGTATTCACTGGCTTATAGCAGCAGAGTGTGATGACTTTCTGAGTGCATTTGTCATGACAATAAACTTATCCACAATTGAATGCACTTATATCATCCAATATGTTTCATTAGCACATATTGCAAGTGGACAGAAATGTGCCTGCCTGCTTACATTTATTACAATCCAATCTCATAACATGTCCATCTTTATAGAGCAGCTAACCCTTATCTGCAATATGCAACAGCATTTACTGATTCCTTTTGATTTTTTGGCCCCTTGGGGGCAGCAGAGCAGGCTGTAAACACAATATTAACAAATAACTTGTTAGGCCAAATGTGTTTGCACATCCAGTAGACACAAAGCAACGTTAGCATTTATTTGGAGTGTGTTTCTGGCCACCTGATGAATTTAAGTCCAATATTTACTCTCCTTTTTGCTCAGTTTTTGGTCTCCACCAGCTCCTGAGGGAAATGCCAGTCACTAACTATAGCCCCTTTTCCATACAGGTGTGTTTTCAGTGGTATGCTTTATGGTAGGTCTGTGTATTGTTTTTTTTAATTTTTATTTAAACATTAGTATTTTTTAAAAAGTATTCCTTATGACACAAATATGTAGGATGTTACTTTACAGACATTTCTGTTCTTACGTCAGGACGTAACAACGAGCCTGAGTGGTAAAGAACGGCTGTAAACGATAGAAAACCTATTTCATTTCCTTTAAATTTGTCACAATAAAAGTCCCCTGTTATTTTGTTATTCAAAAGCTTTTATTGTGAAGCAGCAATATCAGGAAATGTGGGGTCTTCATTGTCAGTACCTTAGTCGTAGCCAGACCTGTCTCCACAGCGCTGTGTCCGCGCTGAGGGGAAGGTCTGGATTTAATGTCTTTCACTCTGATATAGTGGAAGCAACTCCCTGGTCTGTTTATATTTCTTTAAACCAATCACAATCGTCTTGGGCGGCGCTACACCCCGGCTGCAGTGAAGGGACTTTGAGAATGACACAAAGGGGAGGAGGGACTTCCTCCAGCTGGGGTTTCCTCCCGGCGGAAGTAAGGCGCTTTATACCGACACTGCTCACATAGCAAAACAAGATAGCTTGGGGTGGTGAATGGGTCCTAAAACACAGGACTTTCATGCGGGAAACAGGAGTTTGTGTCCCGGTTGAAACTAAATTTTTTGTCATTTTAAAGTTCTGTAAGTGTCCCGACGTACTGTAAGTTATGTGAGGTATTTAATCCAAACCATGATTTTTTTTTTCTAAACCTACCGACGTGATTTCTGTGCCTAAAGAAAACTCAGTACGTAAATGTAGATGTTTTTTCTTTTTTTCTAAACCTACCGAAACTCACGGAAAATGGCAAGTAATTTTAACACAATATGTGACCCTACCACGTAAGTCGGTGTTAAGAGGTTGTGGTCATTTTACATATTTCTGTGAGATCAGGTTTTAGTTTTTTCTCCGTTATGTCCCGTTGGACATAACATGGCTCATGTGGTGATTATTCTTTATTTGTGCATTAATAATAAATTCATTCACACAAAAGCACCAGTCTGTCAGTAAAAACATTTGGATTTTTAAATCAAATTTGACAAAGACAACCAAATTCGAGCCTGCTTTAAAGGTGCTACAATAGTGCAGGTGGTGCTATTGTGAATGATGCCTGAGTAATCTAAAATGCTCTCCGGGGACATTATCTAAACCAATTACACACCTGTCTCCTGATATTCACTTACTCACAATGAACAGAATGTATAATTATATACAACCTTCCAACTGTCCAGAGTGACAGTTATTTTATTATGATGTGAGGTGAGTTTGGTCCATGCCTCCCAGTGGAAACATCTCAGCAGTGTACGCCAGGGGTTTGATGGCCCCTTGAAATTGTCACTTAGATCACATTGAGTTTTTAACAAAGTCATGAATTACAATGAATTACAACTACTCATGTTACTGTAATTAAGTCACTTTTTTGGGTACTTTTAACCACTTAGTTGAGTAATGTAAGTTTCAGTAATGTAACAGCACTTCTACTTGAGTTTTCAGATTTTCAGTACTCTATTCCATCACTGGTTTATACTAATTGCATGTATTATATGCAGGTTCAAAAACATTTTTAATATGCTTTTAAGTTTAACAGACAAAATTCCATATTTGTTTAGAAAACAAATGGCCTGAGTTTGATCCATTCATACCTTTTATCATTTATCAGAGAAATGTGCTTTGTTGAAAGTAGATGTTTTCTACATAGATCTCCCCTTTCCATTGAATGTCTGCTATTGATAACACATTAAACATCAACAGTTAAAAAGTAACTAATACTCTGAGTAGTTTCTGAAAAGAATGCTTTGTATTTTTACTTAAGTAGTTTTACTTGTAGTTGAGTAATATTTCAGTAATGTAACAGTAGTTCTACTTGAGTACAGATTTTCAGTACTCTTTCCATAAAACACTGTGTACTACTCATATTTTGTAAATAAAGGCATTGCTTTTGGACTATACTTCCAATCAGCATAGAAATGTATTATGGGGTTTAGGAAGTATAATTAGTAGTAATTAAGATTTGTCGTTTTCATTTGAGGCATAACTAGACTTTCTGTCTACAACTGCATCAACCAACAGTCCCGAACAAAAGGAACATTATTGTTAACCTGCAGGGTTTTGCAGTCTGCTGAAAAGACAGCCAGTGTGATTATTAACTCTTCCTACTGTTAACATCCACAGACTCTATATTCGGCCAGCACTGCTGACACAACATTTTTGTCTATGTTTGCAAATTCAAAGTATTCACACCTAACTGTGCTGATGCAAAAAAAAAAGAGGATGAAATATGAATACAGACTTTTGATGTTTGAAAAAAGCACAGCATTAAAATAAGACTATCCATTACTCTGAAGACTAACAGCATGAAGAAATCGTCATCTCAGCTCTGCTGGTGGATTATACGTATCCAACTCTTTGTAATATCAAGAATAATGTCAGAAAAAGCTGCCCGACTGGCGACATTAGATGATATTTCACATCTTTAATATAATTTCTGGCAGCAAAGGACAGATTTAATCACTGCACATCATTTTTCAAAGTATTGAAAACTCAATAAAGTACAGACTCTATGAAATCGGATCAAAACACCCCCGTTTTTTAATCAGTGCATTGAGTTACAGATAGAAAAGTGGTAAGCTATTTAAAAGTAAACTGAATAGTGGGCTCATGAACCTGAAATTATAACCCATTAATGCAGCTCCCTAAATTCCACGGTAAGACATTTTATAACAACTATTAGTACATTGCACTGTTGTTAGCTGCTTTCCTTTTGGCATATTTATCTTGCTATTTGTAGCTTACCAGTCCCCTAGGATGATCTATTTTAGCCTTGGAGGAATGGTGGGTATGTTTGTGTAAACCAGTCAGCCAATTTAGACAGATAAAGAAGTATTGCACAACTCTTAAGATGATAGAATTCCAGTTAATTATAGTACATATTTAAGTTAAAATGTGGACTTTATGAGTGTAAAATTATGCACTGCAGCATATTGAAGTTAAGGTCTTGACGGCATGGACTCATAAACTGTAAATTATTGTGGTAGGAACTAAAATTTGCAGCCAAAAAAAATCTGTCAACAGTCTGAGGCTATCTCATGACACGGTAGGTTGGGCGGAGAGCTCAAATAACAAGAAAGTGAAGTAATCTAGGCGCCATGTACTTGCAAAAATAAATCAAGCCTATTTTAAACGTAACCATGAAGGGTCGTGTTTCTCAGTGAAATATAGAGGAAAGCTGGTAGGTCAAGGCTTTCCTTTCCAAAAGCTTGTAGGTAGCCTACATTGGCAACCTTGTGTTTGTGCTTTTCTTTGTAAATACTGTTTTTTTTGTATTCCTCATTGTGTATTATGCATTCATGTATTCCAGGCTTGCCTGGTGACGAGGAAGCAGAGCGATGTAACAACTAGAGGTACAAACAGCTAAGAACTCCATCTCTTTGGGAATTAGTTAGAATAAATATAATCTCTTCTCAAGCTAAAAATCCAGAGTTAATTTAATATTTTAGGTCTGACATAAGATTTTGCCTCTGTAGCCTGTATGTTGAGTGTAAGTGCACTCACCATGTGGACTATGTTAATGGATTTTAGAGTACAACAGCCTTTCATGTTTTTCTCTGCAGATATTAAAAGGACATTTTATAATGTATTGCATTTTTGCATGCAAAATTATTGACATAAAAACATCACTTTAAAAAGCCAAAATCACATATTCACAAAATTCCACTCAACTCAAACACCGCTCTCAGAGTGCTCATCACTTACCAGGTAAGGAGGATATTGAAATATAAATATAGGAGCTCAGCACATAAAAAATCCCACTCGAAGGCCACTGCACCCCCGGCCTGCAGGGTCGTTCCAAGCCAAAAGCAAATCCCAGTCCGCGTTGGAGACCAGCTCCAGTACTATGTGTTCACCTCTGTCCAACAAGCAGACAGTGACAGCTGATTTTATTTTAGACCCCCCGCCCACTTGCAAAAAGATGGGCCTGGGGTGTGTTTTTTTTAGAGAGTGAGGCCTCCGTGCCTCCCATGTCAAGTCCCCAGAAAATCCATATGGAAATACTTCCTGTGACTCCTCTGCAGGCGCTTGTGTACTAATAAATCAGGTCACCCTGGTTTCATCATCGTGGCTTCCATCAGAGTGCATGGCATACTCCTGCAGCTGTTACCACCTGTCATTATATATGCCAAATTATGCAAATACAAATCCACAACAAATACTCTGAGAATCGCTAATTTTTCACTGCTTCTGTTAATCCCTAAACGGTGTAAAGTGAATGTCAGGCAGGTGCAGATTCAAGTGACAGTAAATGGTGGTGAAATGTGTTGGCCGTGCGCTGTGCTTTGCTGTTGGTCTGAAATGGGGTCAGTGATGTAATGCTATTTGTTGAGGAGGGTTAAGGGGGCTGTAAATATGACAAGAGACACCTCTGAGCGTGGAAGAGCGAGCCAGCTCATCTTGTTTGGCCCAGCTGGAGACGGTGGCGCCAGCCTGACTCTGGTAGTGTCAGTGTTTGGAGACCAGACATGTCTGGCAGGCATCTGCACAACCCCGTTCATCCTCAGCATGTGTAACTCATACCTGCATTTCCATAGACCACCTGTTTTAAAGAGACAGATTCCTGCTCCCGCCAAACCTCAACCAGATTGAAATGCAAATGATCCTCCTGATCATTTAAAATGTAGATTACTGTGATCCTGGCACTTCTCTGCCTGTCAGAGTAATGAAAGTCCCAATTATTTTAATCTTAATGAAAGTCAAGAGCAAGAAAGAATTATATATGTAAAAAAAAAAAAAAAAAAATCTGAACATTTGTGTCAGTGTTTCGAAGCCTCATGTTCTTTTCATGACGACCCTGCTTTATTCAGCTTGAAGCCGCTGTGATCCATAGCAGAGTTAAGTCATGCAATGAGAGTGAAAGGAAATGTATTTCATTCTCTCTCTCTCTCTCTCACACACACACACACACACACACACACACACGCACACACACACACACACAGTATTAGTATTTCTACAGTTCTGTGTGCTGTAGTAAGTCCTACACATTGTAATTAGGTGGACTACAATTACAAAGTGAAGGTTTAGAAGGCCTAAGGAGTGTTAGACGTAATGTATTCAGCAAAAAGAAAAGTCAAGCTTGTATGTGGGATGGCACATCACAGGATGGTGTCGTTCTATATTTTTCGTATTTTCAACAAATTCCATGAAAGGAGCAAAACACTGAATGTATCTTACTAATAAGTGTGTAGTTTGTCCATATATAGAGCCAGTCTAGTCCATAACACAGTATGTTTGGACAGTTACATATTTTGGCTATTCCTTCCAGCATACTGGATTTGAAATAAAACCATGACTAATGAAAATGACAAGGCTGCAAACACCCTGCTGTTCACCCAATACAACACTCAAATCTGAAAGTCGGCACTGTATAGCCACATAGTCATTATTTAATTTTCTAGCCCAATGTGCTGGAGTACAGAGCCAAAATAAATAAACGTGCCACTGAAAATTACATTCAACACTGGTCAGTGGTAGCTGTAAAGGAAAAGCTTTGAAATGTATAACCACAATACAGGGGATGTTGCCCAGGAATGTGACAAAACAACAAAAAAAGAATAATTTTCTGACAAGTTCTCTGTGCTTTCTAATTTCCCTCAGCATGCCCTCAAGCAAGGCACTAAACCCCTGACTGCTCCCTCCCAAGGAATGGCTCGCTGCCAACCAACACAAGTGTTTGGTGGAGAGTCTTATAGTGTCAATTTGTAAACCTCACTCCTCTTGCAACTACCCACCCAGACTGTGGCTGTAAATATCTGTGAGCTCTTTGTCACAGTGCCTGATTAAATGAGAGGAGAAGCCTCTGAGCTGTTTATATTATAACATTTAATTACATTCCTGAGGAAACAAAGGAAATGTCACATTCCCAAATGCTGACAGACAATTTTGCCTGACATAGTTTGTGATGGCGATACTGAAAACAAATATGCTTTTGATGTCAGAGGCAATCAGGAGATTATAATGAAATAATGTCATAGCCTAATGATAGCTCTATTTATCCACAAACACGGCATAACAATGCAATTTAAACTGTATCTGAAATATGAGCGTCTTTTTATGATGGTTGCTAAATTATAAATTCAAATAAAAATTGCATCAAGCAGCATTTTCCTTTGTAATAGTTAATTGTGGCTGCAATATAGACGCACACAATTCTTTATTTAATGACTGTAAACGAATAACAATTGTTTCAGACTTAATGATATTCACCTGACGTTAATTGCAATGCAAATGTTTGAATCTGCAGTTCTACAAAGTGCATCAGTCATCTTAGAAATGTGCAGAAATTGCCCACTGCTAATTAACAGCTCTGACACCAGTACCACAAATTTACAACAACAACAATTCTTATTAAATCTGCAATAAAAAGTGAATTATGATGGTCACTGGATGTCTCTTCCTGCTTTATCACCTCTCCACCACATAACTGCTGATACATAAAGGTATTTCATTGCATCTGAACTGTACGGTTTGATCCATAACTTAGGTAACTTGGGTAGCACATATTTCACTGTTTTAGTTCTGTTGAAATATTGCCGACAGTGTTTTCATTTCGAACCTCTCCCCAGTAGAGGCTTGGTGTAGCTCACATCAGTGAGCACTGCATGCGGACCACAGGCAGATAGCACCATGGGTTGCATGACAATGAGCCACATCTCTGCCAGATGCCATTACAAGTGAGGCAATGAATCACAAGGATTCTTGGATTCACACACTTGCAAAGAAAGGGTTTTTTTTTTTCATTCTGGAGCAGATTTTTGTTCTTTTTTATTCTTTAACTAGATTCACATTTAGAGTGATGGATAAGAACGCCTCAAAACCCACAAAATCAGGAATTATTAACTGCTTTTACTGCAGCCGTCTGAAGTACACAAGTTACATTGCTCCACTTTTCTTTCACTCAGACATTTCTAAATGCATGGCTTATTGCTTTAGCTTTTGATCATCTCAAGTGGAGGAGTAAAATGTGTTATGCATGAAGTGAGATGAGTGTAGATTTACCGTAAAGTGCAACAAGCCTAACAGATGATGTCAGGTGTGAGGGGCCAGTGATATGCTGTATTTTAAGAAGTGGTATGAGGCAGCTCCAAAGTGTCTGTACACTGTGGCGTCATGTAGAGTAGCAGCAGCTTCTTTAAGCTCCACAGTCACTGCTCTGTGTGTGGTGGTCTACACACAGAAAGTATCACAAGTGCTTTTGACCACAGGCCACCTGGTAGTGCTGAAACTACACAATCGGCAGAATAAATGTTGGCATTGTACGTTTCTGCAAACCACGGATACGTTACATTTGTACGTTTCATATGTAGCGGATATGTTGAAACTCTTCTTTATGTTTAAGTTTTTAATATTATGTTGTGACAAGGCTGTGATTAGGTTTAGACAGTTTGTTGCCAGAACCACAGCTAGAAATGTCACGACATCTCATTAAAAACACCCCGGTTTGTCGCCAGAACCACAGAGAGAAATGTCCCGACGTCTTGTTAGAAAGTACCCGTTTTTGTTGCCAGAACCATGGCTAGAAATTTCTATATCTACAAACTGTTGTGCATACATTTATAAGAATGCGTTGCCAGGTTACACATCCACTGTCCCCTCCTCGTCCTGAGGAGAAATCCAGCTCGTATACATGTGATCTGAAATACATCACTTTAGAAATGTTGATATATGTATGAATGTAACATTTTGGTTTGCTGAAACATACAATGCCAACTTCATTCTGGCGACTGGGCTGCACACACATCCCCAGCCACATGAGAAACATGTCTACCTAACAAAATTAAATGATTAATTTGTATAGAGATGTTTATGAAGTGAAATGAAGGACGCAAAAATATTTGTGCTTTCAATAATTCCAGTGTTGAACAAATTGAATTAGAAGAGTGCCATTTTAGAGCACAGCAAGGGTAAAATAATGGAACGGTGAATGACGCTGATTGGTACTAACTCTATTACTGAAGAGAGAGAAAGCCGAATATGAGAGGAAGCTATTTGTTCATTATCAGGAAGGCCATTATCTTTGACGAGCTAGGTCTCCTGCGGTCCACAGAAAACATTACAAGACCTCATTTAAACCAGCAGCCACACAGTACACCCACAAACCTCCCAGCCAGATAATGACAATCCCAGTCTGTTTGTCCTTAGAGATGCAATGAAACACACAAATGGACAACAGAAAACAACTGGCATGAAACGACTTTTAAGTGTCTATAACCTGTTACCTTTCTTCATTTTCATCTTCCATTAAATCAGACAAAGTCTACAGCCATGTGAGGCTCTATGTAGACCAGCACATTCCCACTCCCAACTCCCGCCCGCTGGCATCAGTTTTTAATGCTTTCTCCTCCCGTTTTACGTACATGCCAATTGGAGTTGTAAACATGTCATTGATGTCGGTCGTGGCTGTAAACATGTCATTAACATTGTGATTAACGTTGTAAAACGGGACTACTTCAGTAGGTTTAATAACACTTTGTTAGGTGTAGGCAACAAAACGACTTGGTTAGTAAAAAAAACACTGGTCTTTCATTAAAATCCCTACTTCCGGGTTACAGAGACAGCTGTAATCACGGTAACAACACATACCACACGCAGTAACATCATGAGAGTTTAAAAATAACATTAACTTTTATTTTCAAACGGGACGCAAACCCCAGTCTCCTGGGTTAAAGTCCAGCGTGTGAACGATCCATCCACCTCCCCTCCCACCCACCAGACGAGTGTCTTTGTGTCTTCTAAATCTCCGTGCCTCATTTCAGTGTTTTAAGCACAGTAATAGCGACCGCAGTGCATTTAATAACAGAAGCTAAAGGGGAGCCCTGCGTCTGTTTCAGACAGTGATGGCCACTGACCAAGCTGCTGTTTTTGACGAGATGGATGTGAGTTTGCGGTCTGAGTAAATACAGCATTGCTTTGAGCTAAATGTTAACGTCAGCATGCTAACATGCCGACGTTTAGCAGGCGTAATCTGAGTTTAGCGTGTTAGCATGCAATTCAATTAATAATTAGCACTAAACACAAACTGAAACTCATGGGAACGTCATTAGTTTTGCAGGTATGAATTTTGGCCTGATGATGGTGTCAGATGAAAAGTCAGGGGATAACCAAAGATATTATAATTCCTCCTTCAGAGAAGATGAATGTCTGAACCAAACTTCATGACAATTCATACAATAGTTGTTGAGACATTTCACTCACAACCACAAATGTTAACCTCATGGTGGCGCTAGTGGAACATTTCAGGGGATCAGTCATTAGGATTCATCCTCTGGGGTACATGAATGTCTGTACAAGATTTTGTGCCAATGGAATACAGTTTGGCGCAGATCACGGGGCAGATACACAAATTATTTTTTCACTTTTGTTAACATTGTGAGAAGAGAGTGCATAGCCTTGGCGGAGGTCTGCGCTCGCCAAGTTCCCTTCTAGTTTTATTATTATTATATATAGAATCCTTGAAAAAACTACATATGTTTTTAAATACAAACTTAAAGCTTTCATTTAATGAAATTGCATTTACAATTAAGACATTAATTAATTAGCAGCAATTCATGAAATGTCCAGAAGCAGCAATGAGTCAGACATTCAAAAGCTTTTTCTATAAATCATCATACACAAAGTGCTCTGAAAGCTGTGAAGAATGGGAACTCATCTGAGAGATTTGTAACTCCCTGCAGTTTTGTTTTAAACAATCACAGTCACAGAGAGTCGCCTACATTACATAAAAGATGTGATGTGTTTTATCATCAGCATTTTCATAATAAAGCTCTTTTGAAACAGGGACAAAAGATCTCTGGCAAGAGTAGAGCATCCTAACTGTCATGGACGCAGTAATGATACAGTATAGATAATAATATGCATACTTCTTTATCTTTATATATGTAAATGCTCTCAGGGGGCAGCAGAAAGATATACCGCTTAGCTGCTAATCGGCACCACAGGGCTCAGAAATACCTCTCCTTTGGTTTTCAAATTGTTTGCAAATTAAATAAGCCCCTGGAGGCGCTTCTCCTGCTGCCTCTTTGGAAAATTAGGCAGAACAAGTCTGAAATCGAGGCAGTGCCACCCTTCTGCTAGGAACCTGCAGCGAGGAACCTTCTCATACAAAACCCGGCCCTCATATCAAAACACTTTATGGGCTGAAATCAAAGTGTTGGAAGAGAGAAAAATGCTAAACAGGCATCCGAGAGACAAGAAACAAAACTGAAAGCAGAGATCCTCAGGAGGCTTCTTCCACTAATCTTTCCGAACTGTCTTCAAAATATCTATGCTCTTTTTCAAATTCATTGTGATCTCATATCTCTCCCACTCACATGAAATAATGCAGGTATTGTTGCTTGGGACAGGAATACAGAAAATATTTGCCAACATGCCTATTTTTGATATTTTAGTGCTGCTGTGCACAGATTAGATTCATTTTAGACCTCAATTAGTTTAGAGTATTTAGAAGGGAGTTAAAGCTTGCCAGACTCTATGTTTGTCCCTGATATATTTAGTGTGGTGTTGGGTCACTGGCTGCTCTAGAAAGGTGGGTTCCAACGTGATGATTGAATCACTGAATACAAACACACGCACATGCACGCACGCAAAAACTGAAAGCAGTGGAATGCCTTTGATTAGCATGGACTGTACTGTAAGTACTACATCTATACAACACAAGCACAGTATTTAAATCAAGTCATGTCAACCAAATTAGAAGCAGCATAGTAATCAGCCTTTGCTTAATACTTCTGAAAATAAAGCACTGCCTACTCACAGCCCCTTGGTCTCGGGCAATGGAAGCCATAAGGGTTAAGGCCTTTATAAATATTGCAGAAGAAAAAAAGAAGAAGAAAAACTAGAAAAAACAGAGAAGATAATCCATTTGTATTAGAGATGCACTGATTTAAATTTTCTTGGGCGATTCCGATTTTTTAAAAGTCTGACCTGCCGATTCCGATTTTTGCCGATTATGATTTTCTTTCTTTCTAAGAACTACAATTGACCGCAAACACAAACATTTTTGTAACTTTTCTTTCATGGAAACTTGAAATTCAATTGCATGTTCATAATAAAACACTGACTATTAAATAACTTACATTTTCTCCAAAACTGCACCAAGTTACAAGACCATCTCTCACTCTCAAACAAATGCCAAAATAAATGAGATAGTCAGCCTATTTCCCCTGCTTCAAGTCTTTATGCTAACTTAAGATAATCACCTTCTGATCGCAGCTCTGTGCAACACTTAACGTACGGACATGAGAGTGCTATCGATTGTCTCATCTAACTCTTTGAAAGAAAGAGTAAGCGTATTTCCAAAAATGTCAAGCTATTCCTTTAAACTTTTAAATTGCAGTCTAGCTATCAAACAAAACATTTCAATAGGAGCTGTTATCGCACTACAGACTCACACTCATAGAACAAAATACACTTTTGTCCCTATAGACGTGCAGTTGCCATTGTTTAATGTACATTAGAGTCAGACTGAGCTGTGAGTGTTTGTGTATCATAAGAGTCTGAAGACAAGAGATTTCTGTGAAAGCTCCAATCTCTCTCTCCCAGCTGTCCAAAGCTGGCCTTTAGGAAAAGCCTCATTGGAGAACACTGATGGACAGAATGTAAGCAGCTCATGTGTGAATCTCTTGGAAAGGAGTGTCTGATTTATAGTGCAGCTCTCCTCTTTCTTGTACTCACCATTTCATGCGTAATTGGCTCTTTGTGTGTTATTTCTTTCAGTTTTTCTTTTTTTCTAGTGTCTATCTCACTGCCTGAAATATATGAAATTTCTTTAAAAACAACAAATATTACTCTGGCTAACAATAACAATTTTCAAACACATCAAATAAGTTACTGAGGGAAAAAATCTGCCATGTGCCACATGGTAGATTCAATTCAACACCACACTTAAACCACTCTCTCTCTAACACCTCTTTCACACATGCACTGCAACCCTGAACTTTTATAGACATTAGAGAGCTGTATGTGAGAACGCAAATGTCCAAATTAGTTGGACCGGACATTAAACAGACTTTACCCTGTCAGCTTACCCTAACGTCTGTGTAATGTCCAATTGAGGAGCCCATAGAGGTGGCCATGAGAATTCACAGCAAGCAAGTGGGCATGTTGATGACATTTCTATCACAAGCAAGGCGCAGAACTGGAACAATATAGAAGAAATAGGGTCATTTACATGAATACACCAACAAAAATGTCTAACTGGAGAGATGAGGAGATTCAGGAACTTCTGTCGGTAGGGCCAACGCCAAAATTGTTAAAACAAATTCAAGGAACGGCAATAGTGTTGTTTATGACCAAATTACAAACCGGCTACGTGACCGTGGCATAATCCACGCAGGGTTGGAAATGAACTTTTTTGTCCATCTGCCACTCAATCGATTACCACTGGTTTTTTTGGCTGATGAGTGAAGCAAATCTAGCAGCCACATGCATATTTTACCAGCATTTGGCTAGTGGCTGGTGCTAATATCCAACCTTATCCGCGTCATGTCCTGCCACCCCTCGCCAAAACCAAACAGAGTATTTCCAGTAAGTGAGGACGGGTCTGACACCCTGACACACTACATGTGAGAACTTCGGAGTTCATATGAGAAAACGGCTTTACTCTATTTAAGACCATAATCCAAATTGCCAATCAAGGAGGAATGTAGGAAAAGCATTGCTGTGCTGTACCTCAGGTGGCCAATAACTACACATTTAACTAACACATCAAACTGCATAAGGCAGATTTAACACACTCCAAACGCTGCTGTGTCAGTCGTCAGTCTGTCCAAAACATTCTCTGTTTCTCACATGATGACACCAGAGAGATTCATAAATGCGTTTAAAAAACACTGTGAAAACAGTGGAATGTCTGTAAAATAAACAGACACTTTATATTAGACTGAGGTCTCTGATGCACAGAGGCAAGTGTCCTCTGGAGCAAATAATCAATTCGTTCTAGCACTGCCCCACTGCACGCACGCGCACACACACACGCACACACACACACACACACACACACACGCAAACAGGTACTTTGTGCTTTCAAGCCTCCAGTCAGCTTTCAGAGCTCCCACCATGGAGAACAAAAAGCAGGCAGCACTTTATTTCAGATGCTCGGTGGGGTGGGGTCTGCGTCTGCCCACCACACACTGTTTGTGTGTGTGCGCGTGTGTGTTTCTGCATCCATAGGTGTTTGTGTGTGAGATGGTAGTTGATGTATGCTAATAAAGCTGTGTGCTTGATCTTCCCTCATGGAGTGAGGAGCAGGCAAATCTACACTGCG
>JAOVVB010012706.1:0-16644 GCA_028570985.1 Heterobranchus longifilis | reverse complement strand
GGGGGGGGGGGGGGGGGGGGTGGTGGATGGGTCAAACAAACACAGGACTTCCACCCAGGAGACCAGCGTTTGTGTCCCATTTGAAAATAAAATTAAACAGTGAGTTATTTTTAACTTAACGTAACCAGAAGTATGTCATGTTCCACGCCATGGTACGTGACGCAGATGTACAGAAGTGATTTAATGTATCAAATATAGTGATTTTAACCCAAACCAACACCTTTTTTCTAACCTTACCAAGTTGTTTTGTTGCCTACACTTAAACCTACCACAACAACATCCGTTTTTACAACATTATGAAATGGATGCGCATTTCATTAATCATTTTCTTAGAACAAGTGCGCAAAATACAAATAAACTGGTTTCAAGAATTTTTGAGAAATGAGTGTCGGTATCCTCAAGATAGAATAACACAGACCTCTGGATCAGAATCAAAGAAAACTACTGGTTTAAGTTTTCTGGATTGTATAAATAACACCAGACCCCACCATTTAATTTGGACAAAGAGTGATATAGCATAGTGTGTAAAAAAAGTTGTAAAAAAGTCAGTTTTGAGAGAATAAGACGATACAACAAAAGTTCGGCAAAAAAGTATTAATTCAAATGCAAAGTTTTGGTAAAGGAGCGTGAAAGAAAAAAAGAGAGGATATGAACATCCTGCAAGCGGCCACACATGATTGGTATATTTGCCGCCGTCAAAAGCATCTCGCTGTGACCCGATCCGGCCTCTGTGTACACAACTAAAGCTGCAGGGCTAGAGCTCGCGCCAAAGTGGACCCTCCTTATGAGAGCTGTGTGTTTGTGTGACCAAGTTAATGGCCTCAGTCACAGGAGGGGGCAGAGGGTTAGCGAGCAATAAGATGGACGGCGGAGGCAGCGCGCTGCCACGGGCTGCCGAGAGAGAAAGACGAGGAGAGCAGCTTTGATGGCTAATGCAATAACCACAGCTGCCACAGAACGAGGTGGGATGATAAAGAGTAATCAGAATGGTTGAGTCTGCTCTTAAAGTGAGGGACGCACCAAACAGTGATAGATGAGAGATGGCTGAAAGGGAGGGATAGAGGCAGGAAAAAGGAAGAAATTCATAGTCTCTGGAACACAGAACCTGTCATGTTTGTTAAAACGTGGCTACATTTTTTGGATTCCAATAAGACCAATGACGACTAAGACATCAATCAATCAAGATCCTTATATAGATCCTTATATATTGGCTGGTTAATCAACTGGTGCTGCAACTGTTATGATCATTATTGATTAATCTGCCTATTATTTTTATGATTCAACATTTAATTGTTTTGTTGATAAAAAGTCAAAAGATTTGGAGGTGGAAATTCCTTGGTTTATCAGGTCCAAAATACAAAAATATTTTTGTTACTATCATATGGTAATAGATATAATACTTATAATAATACTTTTTGTGTAACACTTCTCAGAGAAAACCTCACATTTAAGAAGATGAAACCAGTTTGGCTCCTTTTGTTTGAAAAAGGATTAATCGATTAACAAAATGGTTGCTGATTGGTCGTTTCCATTGGGTCGCCAATTTTCCTAATTAAAATAGAAGAGGAGCGTTCTTTTTTTTGCCATTCATCAGGTGGAGAGAAAATGTCATATACATTTTTAAATTTATGGTTTGTTGTGTTCTTTATCAGTAGTTTATATTTGTAGATGTCACGACAATCCATGATGTATTTTTGTAAGTTTGGGTCCCGGGGAGACAACAAATTTGTCTTTTGGGTCTCGAGCTGAAAAAGTCTGGGAACCCCTGAACTAAACGATTAATCAACTAATAGTTGCAGCTCTATAGTCAACAATACGGCTGTGGCTGGTTTAATGCATTGGTTTCCAACCTGGGGGGTCATGACTCCCGACAACGGGTCTGCAAGATAAATCGCAGATGATGAACAGTGTAGTAAAGCAAAAAAAACAAGCTTTTGCAAAAAATCTGTTTTACAGAATAACACGGCAAAAAGGCTGGGAACGGTGGGTTAATGGATGGATGGCCAGATGGATGGAGGAGTGGGTCAGTGCCCTGTCCTAACTGAAGCTAAGCTCACTATGACCCTGGGGAGACTCATGACTAATTTCTGTCTGGCGGGTGGCACAACACATCACCCGCCTGATCTGGGAGTCAACAGCATCACGACCAAATATCACTTGTCCCTACTGAAGCGGCTATAGCGGGATACATTAAAGACCCCCTGCTGAGTGCCTTCCGTGACCCATTGGAAACAGATGTCCGTTTAGTCCGCCTTCGCTGGAGTTTCCTGAGATGAAAGTGATTAATCAAATGTGTTAGTTCTTTTTCAAATGGTTTCAGAGGGATGGGGTTGTAATCAAAGCCAGGGTCAGAACTGAATCATCTGTGCTTGTGATGCTAATTTCACGAATTAACAGACTGATTAGTTGTGGATGTAAATGACCAAATATAACTTGCTAGTTAATCAACTGCACAATGTAACACTGTGTGCGTTTGTGTTTACTCTGATCACACAGTTTGTATTAGACTTTGGTCATGTAGAGAGACCAAGCATACACATTGAAAATAAACTAAAATGAATGAGAATAAAAATCTGTAAAGGGCATTTATTGATTGCATGCGTGGTTGAGTCTGAAAAGTCAAAGGGTGGCACTGTTTGTTAAAAAGGTATTTCTATAGCATCAATTATTTGGTGAGAGCAGTTGTCATTTTTCACACTGTGGAAAAAAAAAGACGACATCCTCAAGGAAAACACGTTTTATGACTTTTGGCAATTACAATATAAATGGGTTATTAGATTTGAGTGCAGCTGGCATATCAGTCTTTTTTATTGACAATGTGCCCCTTCTGAAGCTATTTGGGGGTCAAATAATGCTCAACTTTAAAGCTGTTTATCAATTTGCCATTCTTTAGAAGATGTGGTGACTTTCACCTGTGTGTCTTAGACATTTATAGTTTCCGTGCTGATTCTTTAGCAGAGTCTTTAGAAAGTGGATAGCTTAAACTAGCTTAGAGAAATCTGTGCTGCAATGAAAACATAATTCAACTTATTGAAAAGGTTCAATAATGAAAAGCTGTTTATCCTGGTTTGGTTCCTAACACTGTTGTGTCCCCTTTTACTACTGTGCAATAGTTAACTATTTACTTGTGAATATGGCATTTTATAAGCTTTTCTTTTTTCTTCCATTGTCATTCTAATGTTATTCTACTATGTGCACTCATTGTTAAGTCAATATGGATTAAAGTAGCAGCTAAACGGGCTGTGTGTAAATACAAAGAAGCCAGTGACAGGGCAGAATAAAGAGCCCCATCCAGAGGTTTATATTCATCCTTTTCACCCTACATGCAATCACCTCTCCTGCCTGTCACAACCAACAAATCCATTTGCAAACACTCAGAGTACACCAGCGTTATCAGGTCAGAAGCAGGATACAGCCTCCTTCAAGCTGCATCAAAGGGAACATCTGCGTAGCCACAGATAGCCCGGTGGTAAATTCATTCGCCTCTGCGACTACGGTTACCTCAACAGGTCTACAGTAGTTTGAAACATTCAACCATGTCCCATGCACGGCCTGAGGAAAAAGTCAAATACAAATCTAATTAAAAACATAAAATTAAAGTAGAGCTACCCTCTCTCCTTGAAGAACAAACGTTATCTGTAAAGCTCATATAAAAACCTTGTGAACAACTAATTAAACCACATGTCATAGAAACTTGTTGCTTCTTGTGTAAAATGTATTGTAAAACCTGGAGGAGTATTAACTGCAGGTAGATTCTGAGAACAGGTAAGACCAATTACAGCCAAGTGTCCATTCGTCCGATCAGGCAAATGGATAAAGTTCATGTTGTCAGTCATCCATTGTAGGGCTGCAACTCATTATTTTCATGGTTGATTAACCTGTCAATTGTTTTCTCGGTTAATCGATTAGTTGTTTGGTCTGTAAAATGTCGTTTGTTGTTTCCCAAAGCCCAAGATGACGTCCTCAAGTGTCCTGTTTTATCCACAACTCAACGATATTAGGAGTAAGGCTGCAACTAACGACTATTTTGATAGTTAACTAATCATCGATTATTGAAACGATTAATCAACGAATTGGATTATGAATCGCACAATTAAATGGCTCTTATTTAGCTATCAGCTTTTAAATTTAGGCATGTGCAAAACATTTTAGTTCAGTTTTAGTCAACTTTTAGTCATTACATTTTAGTCAACTTTTAGTCATTACTTTTAGTAAAAATATGTTCTGTCTTTAAACTAATTCAATTAGGCTAATACAGGTTTCGGAAGGTGTTGGTTTAGTTATCATAAGTTAAAATTATTCAAATTGACCTTTAACATAAATAAAACATCATACAAATGATTAATCATCAACCTTTTTATTCATCTATAAAGATTGGAAACTAGGTTTGTAATTTATCATTTGCATGTTTGTTTTGATGTTAACAATGCAGTTTAATTAAATTAATTAATTAATTTTGTAAAAAGCATTATTTTGGAATACTGTATGGTGCCCTATGTCAAACAAGATTTTGCATAGGGCCCCCAAAAATATAGATACGGCCCTGCTAGTTGGTGCAGAGCTGCTGGTGCGGAGCTGCTGGTGCGGAGCCGCTGGTGCGGAGCCGCTGGTGCGGAGCTGCTGGTGCGGAGCTGCGGGAGCAGTCGCTCATGTCAGCTAACGTTAACTGGTAACATTAACTTTAATAAAAGCAAGTTTATAAACTATTGATGTGGGTTGAAATCCCTGCTGCTGCTGCAGCTGCAGATGCGGAGGTCGGAAGCTGGCGGGTCAGTGTCTGCCTCTGCGGTGCTTTCCTGCTGTGTTTCTTGATGTAATATTAAAATATTTCAGTTTCCCCCACGGGACGTCATTGCCATTGTAAATGGGATTCATAATAACGAATGTCCGACAGCCCACCAATAACATGTTAGTCTCGTGTGGTCAACGAAAACAACCGTACATTTTGTCACAGTTTTTATTATCAGAGATCTATTTTTAGCTCGTCATCATCTCGTCTTCGTCATGGAAAAAAAGGTCTTTGTTAACGGAATTAACACTGCAGTCAGCAGAAACAGGAAGAAAATGAGATGGCTCACTCCATCTCTACTCGACTTCTATCAGCTCCGGAAAAACAAGGTTTAGTTCAGCTCCACAGCATGAAAAACATGCGCAATGACGAAACAGACTAATTAACAAATTGAATTGTTGATTTTTGATTGTTGCACCCCTAATTAGGAGTAACGAAACCAGAAAATATTCACATTTAAGAAGCTGGAATCAGAGAATTCTGACTTTTTTCCTTAAAAAATGATTCAAACAGATGAATCAATTATCAAAATAGTTTGATTTAATAGCTGACAACTAATCGATTAATTTTTGCAGCTCTAATCCATTGTGCAGTTCACTTCTTACAGGATACTTGTCTCCAGGAAATGTCTCACCAGACCATAAATGACAAAGATAGTGGAATTTGCAAGACTTGACAGCCACAGCATGCAGATGATATTTCAGATGAGTAAAGGTGTGAATGATGGATGGCATTCTGCAGCCTCGAGGCAGCAAAAACAAAATGTCCTAAGTCAGATGTCCTAAGTGACCTGGTGGTGGAACGGCGACAAGAGGAGGTTGTGATTACGTGCAGACCCATTCAAAGCTTTCTGAATAAACAAAACCTTAAATCAACTCTAAATGGGAGCCAGTGAAGGAAGGTCAGCACAACGTAAATGTGGCTCCGCGTTCTTTTACCAAAGTGGAGAGTTTTGAACTGGCTCTGCACAGTGAATCACAATAATCCAGATATGAAGAGACGAAAGCCGGTATAAGTACTGTACATGCCAAATTTGCGACTGTGACTTTGACCATAGCCCTGAGCTGTAGAAAATTGGTTTTCACAGCAGAGCTTTTAGGTTTATCAAATTTGAAAGCAAAATTACAAAAAATATACCACCAAAAGATTTTGCCACATGGCTAAATGCATAGCTGCAGGGACCCAAGAGATACATTTCTGTCTGTGAGGGTCTTGTTCTCAGACAGAGTAAAAAAAGCCATCTTGCATTTAATAAGCTCTAGGCTCTCAAAAATGGGCACTGAAATATATAATTAAAATAAGAAAAAAAACAGAAGAAAGTGAGAGAGAGAGAAAAAAAAAATCAATGTGTTCAAAAGGAGGGGGAGAAGTAGTTTCATCTGCTCTTTACTCAATTTGTTCCATAGACACAACACTGCAAGGGAACAACAATACACCTCGCAGTGAGTAATACCTGTTTGCCTATACAATATGGTTGTTAGGCCAGTGCATAGACTGTGCCTGATAGATATTCTAGTCTTTTTATACTGCAGAACCCGCTAAGTGAAGTACTGACACAAACTCCATTCATAAGGCAATGAGGAAAAGTTATTAATATGGCTCATTCTGCAGCGGACGATATCAATGTTTGGGTGAGTTACACAGGCTTCAAAGTCTGTTATTTTCATGAGTTTTCAGTACAGATGAAGTGGAATAAGGCCACCTGCAGGTCAGCAGGGATGCTAGCATTTTTCTGAGACAACTTAACTTTCTAGTTCCTCTGTTTATTCTAAAAAACAATAATTGTGGATAATGACTCTAGCACAGCACACTGTATCTGGATGATTTATCGAAACAGTTGAATCGGTGGAACACGGCTGTCTTGTCGGTAACTCTGTCATCAATCATCTTATATATGCTGATGACCTGGTAATTCTCAGTCCGTATAGTGCTGGGCTGCAGCAGTTACTAAAGATATGCTGACCGTACGGCAATGACTATGACATTAAATCTAATGCCAAAAATTGTAATGTCATGATAGCCAGAAGCAGAGAGGACAGGAAACTGATCTGACTCTTTCAGTTCCGATATTGATACCGATACCCTGGGCTTTGGGTATTGGCCGATACCGAGTACTGATCCGATACTTAACGAGCTGTCCCGGTACCGAGGGCAACACATGGTGTGGTTAACAAAAATCACTTTTTCATAATCATGAAGAAGATGAAGATAGGAATTTTTGAAAACACGGGATCTTCAGCATTCAGTGTCTTTGAACCAACTCTATGTTGACCAAAATATGTCTTTTAACAATAAAGTCAGACAATTATATATGTCGTAAATATAAGAGCACGTTGTGATCAAAAGATCTGTAATAAGTTTCTGTTCCATCTTTTGGAATTTTTCAAAGACACCTGAACGCATCTTGAATCTAAATAGAGCACAGACAAAGATCACTAGAAACTACAAATTCCCACCCTTCTAATGACACCCGAACGCCCCTCGCATCCACAACACATCTGGCACTGTAAAAACGAGCGATCAAAATTCACATTTTACTGTCAAAGTGACATAAATCTATGTTCTTGTCATAATATTTCATCAAGACTTCTGTTATTTTTGCCCAAAACAGCAGATGTAGTTACTTACATGTCTCAGAAGAAATATCTCCACACCACAGCCATCTGTGTTTGTCTGCCACCAGCGTGCTGCCAATGATTGACTAGTACGCACATAGAAGTAAACTGAATAGATCAGCCCCATTGTCACTGATACGCGATCCAGCTATTTGAGTCATTATCGGCCCAATATTCGATATCAATATCGGATCGGTGCATCCCTATTTCTCTCATGATACGTAAGAAAATAAAATACCTCGGTCATTTTCTTACTGATGATCAGAATCAAAATCAGAATTTGTTTTATTGCCAAGTATACAAGTATACAAGTATACAAGCATACAAGGAATTTGCTTTGGTGCAACGGTACATACGCAAGAACACAAATTTAAAAAAAATAAATAAATAAAAAAAAACAGAAGTATATATAAAAACGGAAAAAAAAAATAAAAAAATAATAATAATAAAAAAAAAAATAAAAAAAATAAAAATAGTAGGTAACAAAACATAGAACAGTGGGTATATGTACAGGGAATATTGAGAGAGATTAAGACAGATAAAGTCTGTTTATGGTGGGCAGAATGGGTGGTGGATAGATGAGTCACACAGACCCAGCACGCCGACGTTCGTGTCCCGTGTGAAACCAAAAATCAACGTTGACGTATGTTTTCTTTTTCCTAAACTTAATCAAGTAGTTTAGCTTGTATTCACAACGTTAACCAGGTGTCCCACCTGTTCAAAACTGCGACTGTAGTGGACCATCATTGTCATTGTCACGTAGTTCTACACAGTGCGTTAAAAAGCGACACCAAGAGGTCCTGATCAAGCCTCCGTGTGTGCCGAGTTGCTCCGTCCTTCACTTCGACATCCAAACTTTAATCAATCATAGTGGGAACCCAGTTTAGCAGATGGAGTCTGTAACTGTGAGACGATCCGTGATGTGAACAGTGAATACACTGTGGAGGTGGTCTGAATGACCCAGTCAATTTCAGCCTATGGATCAGACTGACAGCAGGGACATCTGTGTCCCTCTGCCCCTTTATGCTTTATTTGTTAGCTAGCTCATGTTACTTCTCAAAGGAATCATTACTGTTTACTGAAATGGAAGAGGTGACTGCTGCGCCTGATGCATATAGGAAATGACTGTATGCCTGGCCTTTAAAAATACCAGTACCAGACCATATTTTGAGGAAAACAATTCTTTTACCTTTTAAACTCCTCCAGGACGCACTAGGATAGAGTGAATGTACTGGTATCATATGATCTATGGCATCTATTGGTACCAAACATGTCATGCTAGAAAATGTGTTCTATGGGTACCCACGAGTCTTCCCTTTATAGACATGCCCATATTATGCTAATACCAACCTGTTTTGGGCAAAAATGCAGTTTTTTTCATGCAGTATAAATGTTATTTTCACCTATTCTAAAATGGTGTATTTGAATATTTCTGCATACTGGGGTCCATAAACAGTCTTGGAATTCCATAAATTGGATATGATGGGAAAGATGAAATTCTTGTGGATTCAATGAGCCAAATTGTATTCATGTGTGATGATGTTAGTCTCCATAGTAACCATTTCATTGTAGCAAGACAATTTTCTGAAACTTGACGTCACTGTTGTGACCTCGAGGATAACCACAGCCTCATGAAACTTTGCAAATGCAAACTAGAGACCTAGGACATTCAGAGGATGGATAGCTGTCCTAGGTATATTGACAATAAGGGGGTTCTGAACAATCTCTAGAAATTTCCAGAAGTGCTTGCCTTACCTTTCACGGCAGCTGGATGGAATTTACAGCCCACATAAACCTACTACTCTGGCTTATCTTTGATACCTTGTGTCGGCAAATAATATTGTTGCACATTTCCGATTAGCGTAGTTAGCAGGCATTAGCTCGGAGGGCTTGTTTATTATATTATGTGAATTTCGCTGGCCCCCCCGAACGTCCCGCTGAACCCTGTTCAAAAATCTGGCAGTTTAATAAAGTGTTGCTTGATAGTCTCTATGAAAAAAAAGTAACGTGTGATGTGTTTATACCACAGACTGTATATAAAGATGGACGACACGTCGCCACTTCCTCCCACTGTACAAAAGTGAAACCAAAATATCCCGGATACAAGTGCATCTTGTAATTTTGTAACCAGAGTCTGCATGCGCAGTTGTGACCATTTAAGTCCCGCCCGACCAATCAGGAGTCAATAACAGCTGTCAATTATGACGGTATCGCATCAAATAACTCATTAAAACAAAACTTACTAGAAAAATTGTGCAAACATTGTGATAAGAACTACCTAAAATGACAGAAACCATCTTTGGGAAAAAAATTATTGAACATGTACTTTTGAGTTTTTAGTTTAGTTTAGTCATGTCCCATCTGCTGACATGGAGGAGGCGGGACTTATTATTACCTATACTGCAGCCAGACACCAGGGGGCGATACAGATGCCTTGGCCTTACTTATGGAGAGCTGTTAGGCTGTCCATCTTTATATACAGTCTATGGCTTATTCTAACACTAAGTCAGTATATTAGGAGACGGTGGTCTGTGGATCTGGCTGGTGACATGCCGGTTTACAAGCCACCTTAACAAGCCGCGCACCACGTCGCGCATACATAAACTGTAATAAACTGTAATAAACTGTAATAAACTGTAATAAAACAGGCTTAAACCACAGAACGACTAGTCGAATCGTATTGAACAGACAAATCCGAGTCGACTGAGTCGGGTGCAGCCCTATATAATATGTCAGGACTATTGAGTAATAAAAATTGCTGATCATATAGCTGAAATTAAAAAGGAAAGGAATTTTATACCACACTGAAGATGTCCTTATATAAGACCTTTCTCATTCAGTTAGCTAAGGTTTTGTTGCGACGCGTGTCTATAATGGGACTCCTCCTGCTCATGGCCATGAATTGAAAGAATTCTATGTTGCTTCTCTGTCTGACTGGATTAATACATCTCTACCTCCCTACATAATAAAATGGAACTGGCAGTTACCTGCCTTTATTTCTAAAGTCTACACTTATATTGAGTTGGGAGAACTGCCAGTCTGAACTTTTTCTGTTAATTTCTGGTGTCCATGAGAACAAGTGAAACACAGCCCTCGCAGTACACATGCACACCTTCTGGCCATAAAATCAATGCCAGAACAGTGATAGAGGCTGCAGCTGGTGTCGACACACTGTGACGGACCAAATCCCCCAAAACAGGAATAATGTAATTGGACGGAGAACTTTAAATTGAAGCAAAGAACATTTTCAGACCTCTTCGGGCTTTCTGTTCTAAACAGTGAGGAATGTCTGGAGTCTGATCTGCTGTGAAATGGAATACATTACAGAATACAACTAATTTCTTTTGAATCGTAGCTTGAAGCGCGGTTTGATTGAGAGTGTCAGTGAAGCTGTCATCCCGTCTGAATGATGCAGACGCCCCTCAGGTCAATCAGTACCCGGACGCATTATCGCTCCGTGTAGCACTTCGGTTTTATGGTTTGACAACTCGGACTGAAATGTCAAATCACTTTTCTGTAATAGTTTTGCTCTGAATGTCTCGGCAACCTTCCTCTGACTTGGACCTGTAATCGTTTTTGAATCAGAAAAAAAATAATTTCAGTGATCATGGTCATCATGGTAGAATGAGTCCCTTACCTTGTGTGTAATGCTGCATATCAAATGTAACCTGAAATAAAGCATGTGGCATTGTGGTTTACTATCAAGGAAGGAAAACATTTTTTTGTCATTTAAAGCTGGGGTAGGCAGTATATTTTTCTTACTGTAATTCAAGTGTTCTGGAAAAAACACGACTTCTGCACCTCTCTATTGACTCTGTTTTCAGGCTGTAGAAAGTCGATTAATCTAAACGATTAATTCCCCCCCCAAAAATTGACCATTTAATTTAAGTTAATTTTATTTTGACAAACTTTGTCTTTGTAGGCTCAATAAAATGTAAACAAAGGTTTCCATATTAAAGTGCGAAACTGGAGGTTTAAACTGGCAACATGATAAATATAAATAAAAATCTGTAACGGAGTAGAGAGTCTCTTCACTCAGAGAACCATGGTTACAATGTAACCAAGTGTTATTTCCTTCTTCCAAAACAATCCGTCAGCACTCGTATCGTTCACTACCGAGCCTGTACCGACAACTTTATCTTCACCTCACCTCTCCTCTGCTCCGTGTCGCGCATATAGCACAGAGCAGCTTCCGTGGTCAGTGTAGCAGCTGTTGATTATCATGGACCAGTCTATGTAATGGACTCGCTCTGCTGCGAGCATGCAGCAACACGTCCGTGCCCGTGTATTTCAGCCATCCACGCACTTGTTGAAACACAAGAGCACTGGATATTAATGAGTGAGTGACATTTTAGCAGCAGCGCTCTTTAGCACCGTCCTTGCAGAATGAATACAGGGGAAACACTGATATGAATGAAAAGTGTTTTAGACAAAGTAAAACATGATGCATTGGTTTAAAACATATAATAAAATAATATATCGATTATGATAACTAATCGCGGCAGCCCTACTGTTCTACAAATGCAGGTGCGCATGCATGGATCTTAACGTGGCAAAAACCAAGGAGTTAATCATTGATTTCAGGCAAAACACTGACACACCATTCACAACAAAAAGAGATGAGATTGTTGACTCCTACAAATATCTTGTTACTGTATTTGACTCACAGCTTAAATTCGATGTGAACACAGAACAAATTGCCAATCGGGATCAACAAAGGATTAATTTAATGCGGAAACTTAATTCTTTTAATGTCTGTGATACAATACTGTGCAACTTTTACCACTCTTTTATAGAAAGTCTTTTAACTTTTTCCTTTATTTGCTGGTTCAACGGGTTGTCTGTGAAAGACAAGAACAGTCTGAACAACATAGTTAAAGTGTGCTCCAAGATTATGGGAATTAAGCAGAAAGACTTGGGCACAATTTGGGAGGAACGAGTGGCTGAGAAAACAAAAAAAAAGGTCATTCAACCTGATCACATTCTTGCAGCCGAGTTCTCTCTCATGCCCTCGGGCCGACGTCACAGCGAGTCCTTTATCCCTTCTGCTATTAAGCTGCTGAACGCAGACCTTACCCACTTTTAATGAATGTTATTTTAGAGGACTTTAAGTGATGCTGTCTTTCATTCATTTATTTATTGTTTTATTGTTGTTTCTGTTTTTATGCCCAGGTGTATTTAAGTTTCAATTGTAACTTGTCCTCCTACTGTCCCAGTAGGGACCTCCTACTGCAAAATTAACATAACATGCAAGGATCAGAACATAAAATATCAAACCAAAACCAAATGATGTAAATATTGCTGTAACGCAGTTCCGCTGCAGGTTTTTTGATATGATCGATATAGAAAGTATATACGATAGACATTTTTATATTGTTGTGATAATATGTATCGTCATATCGCCCAGCCCTAGTACATACTGGCACACATTTACCATTCATGCATCTGTTCACTCAGCATGCCACAGTAGTATTAATATATACCATCTTTATCAGTGGTTTTAGGTGTTACATAAATTAGACTTTGATTGTTTAACTTCAGTGTTGCTTCAGAGAAAGGAAACACATTTCGCCCTTTGTGGGAAGACAGGAAGTGAAACGGCACACAAGCTTTGTTGCTTCAGCAGAATGCTCCGTTCCTCCTCTAATATTGTGTGTTTGGGTGTGTGTATTATTTCCTTTTTCTTTTTTCTGTTCTGCAGTATCATCTGGTCTGTCAAGATCAGCAGGCTCAGCATCCAGTGCCTTTGAGACATATAACCCCAGACCCAGCAACGCTTTGCAGCCAAGGTGCAATACAATAGAGACAAACTTGATATGTTTCACTTTTCCTGCACTTTAGATTCTCTTTCGTGCTGACTGCAATTATCTTCATCATCATTTTATGTAACAGCCTGATCTAATAACTTTTAACAGTGTGCTTTGTGTTTAAAACAAATCTAACTGGAACACATTGTTCTCTGCAGTGCTGTTGTATAACCCGGCTTAACCACATCCCTGTCTTTATACAAGGGGCCAAGGAGGCATCACAGAGGGACTTGTCAAGGGGGCCCTTTCTGTGGCAGCGTCCGCTTATAAAGCTCTCTTCACTGGACCAAACTGCTCAATACAGGTACATCACACAGAAACCCTTAAAAATATATTACAATTGTAGTTGCAGGCAGCATTAAGCTTTTAGTAAGTAGTAACTAAGTTGATGATTCTCATAAGTAAATAAAATGAAGTACTTTGCAGAGATATACTCAGCAGGGGGTAAAAAGTTTTCCTTCCAAAACATGTAATAAAAAAGGGAAGAACGTGTGTATGATATCACATTTCCAGGCTCATGATCTTGTGGATTGTTTTTTTTTTTTTTTTTAGCTAATTGCATCACAACCTGATGGTAGGTAGGTAGATACTTTATTCATCCCCTTGGGGAAATTCACATATCCAGCATTTTCCAACAAATCAAGGCAAAAGAGGTACAAGATAATTTAAAAAGCATGCATAGTAATAAAATAATAAGAAACGTCGTTGTAAAAAAAAGAGTAGAGTAGAGAGCCACACGGTGGCTGTCTCAAGGTGCTAACTGTATCAATGTGCAATGTGCAATGTGATGTGTATACAGCAGTAACTATAACTGATGTGAGTTCTCTTGGGAGATAATAAGGTCTACATTTGACCATGAGAAACTCCATATTAGGTGAGCAGTGTCTCTCAGCGATAACAGAGTTTGTGCACCAAGCTTTGTTTATATAAATGCACAAACCTCCACCTCTGGTCTTACCGGAGCGGTCTGCAGTCCTGTCTGCATGGTGAGTGTGGCGTCCTGCTACCTCAATAGCACTGTCCAGAAAACTGCTTTTTAACCATGTCTCTGTAAAGATCATGATGTTTGAGTCCATAATCCGTTTATTGTTGGTGATGCAGAGTTGTAGTTTGTCCATTTTGTTCGCCAGACAGGACATTAGCAAGGAAAATGCTGGGTAAAGGGAGCTGATGCAGTGTAAGCTTTAGATTAGCTCATAGCCCTCTGCGCTTACCCCGCCTTTGTTGTTGCACATCCACCTGGCCTGGGAGAGTGAGCAGCTTCCGGTGTTCTGGAGATCTCCGGGATGAGTCGAAGATCGGTGATAAAACTGTCAAAGTTGTGTATGTCCAAGAGCTCCTGTCTGCTGTAGGATGTTAAAGCAGTGCTGTTCTGAATGAACAGTTCAGTGAGGAGCAGGTAAAACACCGCTAATTTGCAAAATCTGGAGACGCCAAGCCTCGCGTTGTTCACACGCTGCCATTTTGCATCAATTTGTTGTGCATGTTAATAATTCACTGTCATTACATTAACTCCAGACTTGCAGACGAGACTGAGCAGCAGTGAGAGTGAACTTCTCGTTAGCAAGTCCAGGATCGAGCAGCTGGAGAGACAAAATGCAGGTGATGATCTTCTTATCCACAACACACACACACACACACACACACACACACACACACACACACACACACAGTCCTCCCCAAAGAAATTTTGCCAAAAGTCTTAATGTCGGTGTAACCCGTGTGGTATGTCCTGCGTTGTGTTCTGTGGTGGCGGGTAAGGAAGGCACGGGAGACAGGGCTGGGTTTCGGTCTTTTACTTGCTGTGGTGATACACAAGAGAACAATCTGTGAGCTGTGTGCTGCTGAGGCCTGGCTCTCCTCTGTCCATGTTACAAGAAGCTTTGACCAGAGCACGCATGTACGTGCCTACGTCATCACGCTGAATACGTCCTCATACACACACCAGCTCCACCACGCACACACACAGGCAGGAGATTAAAACCCAAAACGAGACATATAACGAATGAGTAATGTTTTGGTGAAATTCATAGGCTGTCTTATATGAGACCGCTACACTTACCTTAAGACATACAACTCTTATTTAGAAAATTACAATTCAAGTTTAATGAAACCCTGTGGTGTGCAGCAGTCATGAGCAGAGTGCAGGATGGTTGTTACTGTTGACCATCCTGACTGATAGTTAACTCTCTCATCCATACAGACAGCTGCTGTCGAGACCAGAGCCACAAACCAGAGACCTGCAGGCAATGTGAGAAAACAGAGAAGAAGGTGTGTCTGCTACATTTACATTCACTTTACATATAACAACCTTTGGTTATGTTTGAAAAAATAAAAAAGGTCGTAATTTAATGATTACATTTTATTTTGTTGTGTCTAATAGACAGCTGCTGTCAGGACGGGGGTGCTGTTGATATCTCCTTCATCACCAATCTAAGTTTTCAAATGATGCATATTCACTGTTTTTTTTAAACAAGACCTACTTTTTCTTCAATATTAAGTATACATCATATAATATTTACAAGGAATTGAAGACGACTATAGTGTCCACGTGCATGTTGCAAGAATGAAAGACGGGTGTAAAAAGGTCCATCCAAACATGGACATCCTGAAGGACACAATGAAGAGGACCGATACTGAGAGAGTCTACTTCATTAAAAGCCACTCAACAAGTGATGTTGTTCAGGAGTTCCCAGCTTTACAGCATATCAGCATAGTGAGTTAAAACCAGGAGATAACAGTTACACCTTTAATAAGTTACGCTACCAGACAATAATCATATTTTAGATTTTCACATCTTTAACACTGATGTGGACAAGAGGCTGCTGGAAGGCACTGGACTGTGAGGAGACACACAAAGGTATTTAGAACTGGATTTGAGGTTCTTCAAATACACTTTGCCATCATTGCTATAAAAACAGATCCAAGTTTTTTCTTTTCCTTTAGGACTCACCATTGGAGCTGCAGTACTCCTGCTCCCCTACCTCTGCAGTGAAAATCTGACAAGGTGAGAACACCAGCAGTCATTCATAAGTATGAATTCATAAGTTTGTATGTCTGCCATGTTTTGTGTGTATAACTGGGCTGTGTGTTTCATTTCAAGTGAGTACAGAAATACATTAGTTACATCATACCTACTGGAAATTGTGGGGTTTTCTTTTGTTTATGTATATTTCTCATTTTGTTTTGTTGCATATAATTGGGTGAACAATATAACTTATGGCAAAAAAAATTCTGCTCATGTGTGAACATGATCAGGTGACTTCCAAATGAGATGCACTGATGAATTCTCAGGAGCTGAAATTTGAAAATTGCACAAAACGTTCAGACTGCAGACAAACCTGGTTGGTTTCTCAAATCAGAATCAGAATCAGAATAGATTTATTGCCAAGTATTTTTTTACATACAAGGAATTTGTCTTGGTGATACGGTG
>JAOVVB010012687.1:0-16646 GCA_028570985.1 Heterobranchus longifilis | reverse complement strand
CATACATACATACATACATACATACATACATACATACATACATACATACATATACAAATGTAATAAATATTGTAAACAGAAATAAGATGTGTTATGGTTATGATGCTCAGAGCCCAACACACAATCACTGTAGTTAGTTAGTTAGATTCATGTGTGTATAGATCAAGTAAAAGGCAATTGATTGAAAGGGATTGATTAAAATAGAAACCTATGCGTTCCGTTACATGCACGTGAGACAGATGACTGAAAAACACAGCTTTCTGTGTTGACACGCTATTAGATATTACAACAAGCTTTAATGACCAAATAAATAAGGTACAAGGTCGGTAAATGGTATATACATAGGTAGATAAATAAATATAGTAAACACATTCAACAAGCAGGTCTTTGTGTCAGATGGTGAGATATTGTCATTAAAAGATGCTCTCTCCCTATAGGACCAGTCTTTGTGGGCATGTCTTGCTGGTATGGCAATGGCAAACAGGGAGCTGACCACAGCAGAGATGGCATATGCTGCCATTGGAGAGGTAAGGGCATGAGTTAATTGCTAATTCAGTTTTTTAGTCAGGTCTTCCAACACAAGTAGAAATACACAATTGAATTCACGGAAACTTCAATGATTTTGACAGAAGTAAGAGAGAAATTAAAAAGTATGCCGTTAACAATCCTCTCCCTCTCTTCTTTCAGTTACCTCGGGTGCAGTACATCAACTTTATAAAGGAGCAGCCGTCTAAGGAGTCGTCTTTGGCCCACATGCTGATGTTCAGTGGTCAGGTCCAGGAGGCTGAGGCCACTTTGTTACAAGCTGGTCTCATCTACCAGGCCATACAAATCAACATTGACCTCTTCAACTGGGAGAGGTACAACTCAGTGTTCGTGTGAATGTGTGTACGAAGGTACAAGGTTCCATAAGTATGGAATTTGATTTGAGTAATTTCCAGGTTTGGATAAGTTTGGAAAAAAGAAAAGAGAGTTTGGAAAAAAATATTTGTGTTTCCAGACTATTGCCCCAATTCTGTTTTCTAAAAATATAAAATTCTGAATTTCTAAAAATAAATGAAATACAAGCAGGGTTTACCACTGTGTGATGGTACGTGTCCACAGTCACCGTCATTCCCATTCTATGTAAGCAGCCATGCGATGCATCCTGGTAGCAGCATAGTGCGTTTCGAGGGACGCGGTGTTGCTACTTAATGTAAATCAGGGGCGTCCAGCTTGACTCGTCGGCGTCGCCTCTCAAAACTCTCAAAAATCTTTTGAACTAACCGTCAATCTAAAATAAAGGCAGATTCAGTAATTGCACGGCTTATTTCTTGTGTTTACAGAAACTCATTTCGGTGAACTGTTTTCATAATGTAATAAAAAGCGTCCAAAGCGTTCATCCAATCAGGTGCAGCAAAGTGTTTGCAAGACTATAGGAGGCGGAGCCTGGATGTTTTTCTTTGTTGGTCATTAGTCAAAGAATAGAAATTGACAACTGCTGTGTCAGGATACAGACACGCCCATCAAGGGTCCAATGCTGGGGAGCGGCACGATCCCTCGCGTCCAAAAACACCACTGTGGACACATGTACCATGAGAGAGCGTGGGCCAGATAATAAACATAGCTATTTGTACTTAGATGTCAAATTTGGTCTGAAAAATCTACCGAGAAGTCCTGAGATTTGAGTCTGGAAAAGTCTGGAATTTTGAAATGGAGGAACCCTGGTATAAGTCATTCAGATGATTGCTTTTTCTCAAAATTAGGTTTGAGTGAGAGTTAGGGTGAAGCATATTTGTCCATACAGGATGGATGTGTATATGCGTCTTGTCGTCTTGTGTCCAGGGCACTGGAGCTGGCAGTCAAACACAAGACCCATGTGGACACCGTGCTGGCTTATAGAGGAAAGTTCCTACAGACATTTGGCAGGAAGGAGACCAATAAGAGATTCCTGCAGTACGCTGAAGGGGTAAGTTAGGACAGCACTGCACTGCATTAATTGATTTGGTCGGCGATTACACTGGAAGCCTTTTTAGCAGTGGAGGGTGTCTTGTTCTAATTGTTTCCCAAGGGTTATCAGCCTGTTATGCTCTGCTTATACACACTGAGTGCCAACAGTTGAAAAAGGTTAACTCTGAGGGGATAAACACGCATTGTCACTTCTGCTTTTTCTCATTGTTGTTGTTGCTGTCCTCTGCTGGAGCTGTTTAAGCTTAGAGGTTTATTAGGCTGCATCCACATTACTCTGTTTTCGTTTTGAAACGCATATCTTTTGCTACTTCCACATTTACTCTGGTGTTTCTGAGCCCCTAAACCGGAGAACTTTGGAAACTCTGCTGAGTACCTTTTGTGATTTCATCCGTCTTGTGTATCTACTCCTTTCCCATTGCCGTGGCTTCATCCGCTGACAGATAATGCACCGGCAGGGTCCAAAATTAGCACCATTTACTAGCCTGCCTAGCCTCTTACTTTCACTAACAGTTCCACATCGTCCGCAGTCCAAACAAAGAAATCTCTGGTCGCACTTTTCATCATTGCTGTTCTTCCTTCGTAGCATTTTCTGTTGTTGTTATTATTATTAGTTCCTATAATACATTCATGTTTTTCAATGCACTGAATAGACAATCTGCTTCTTGTTTACACCGGTGCGTGCATGACCAATGTATGTGACTGGTCATGCAAGATGCGTCTTTAAGCGTGTTAATATAGACAAAAAGATTAATTTAAAATGAAAACATAGTAATGTGGATGTGGCCTTAGTGGGGTGCCTCTCGCTGTAAAAAAATGCCTCAGTCTGATCAGGATCAGGAGAGGAAAAGCACTTTACAGGCGTATCGCTGCCTTATCATGTAGTGTGACAAATGTAGCTGCTTTGCGTTGTCAATCCCATACTGATCAAAGCAAAATGCTGTATTTTCTTTCTGTCTCTCTGCCAGGTTGAGGTGGACTGGGAGAAAATCCAGGCGAAGATAGAGATGGAGTTGTCTAATGAGCGAGAGAAAGCTGCTAACGCCTCTGTGAGGAGCAGCGTGGCCCCACGACGTTAATGTTCTCTAAAACATCCGCTGTGCAGGAATTGATTCCCATGTGTTTTTTTGACATTTGGTGAATATGAAGTGGTTTGGCTCAGCCTCAGGGTAATAAAAAATGTCTGGAGGTAAAATGGTTACCATACAAGTACATTAACTTCAAGTAAAAACTAAAAAGAACATTCGGAGATGTGAAGATTCGTAGGCCATGAAGAATATGACACTTGACGTTGACTCTTTCACTACAATCTTGTGGCATATGCTGTGTAATGTAAAACATTTGCACATTATACATGTTGGAGTTTCTTTAGTATGCAATCAAGCAGAATAGGTTTGAGAGCAAAACTATTGACACTGCAATCCAAAAATATTTTATTGCAGGTAAAATAAATATGTGATTAAAAATGTATTAATGCAAATCAAACACTTTTCTTTGCACATCCAAAATTTTTGCTTGCTGTTGAGCTGAATCTCACCTTTGCTGAAAGATGTAAAAGACGTGTCTATTGGCCAGTCTCGATCGGAGCGACCGCCACCTTCTGGACAGGAGTGTGGCCAAGCTGTCACTCCTATCGAGACTGGCCAATAGACACGTGTCTCAGCATAGGTCCCGCCCACGAGATTCAGGTCAACAACAAGCGAAACTTTTGGATTCACATTTTTAATCACAAATGTATTTTATATGCAATAAAACATTTTTTTGATTGCAGTGTCATTAGTTTTGCTCTCAAATATATATTTTGATTGCAGACCTTTTCTGTTTGATTACATAATAAAGAAACAAAAACAACTCCATATATGGCATTCTGTGGATGATTTGACTTGTGATAAGAGTATCTATATTTCTCAGCAACAACACCATTATGGCCTTTCTGTCATTTAGGCTTTTTCAGTGATCTCAGTGTGTTGAGTTGAAAGTTGATTGTTATCTTTTTCCATTTTGTCAAAATTAACTTGATATGCTCAGTCATGCACAAATGTATTGCTTTGTTTTTTTTTGTCAGTGATGTGTGACCTTGTGTTTTTATATGGATAGATATTTTTTACAGTTTATATATTCAAAAGTTTGCCTTCTGAAAAATAAGTAATAAAACTGATGGAAATACTATATATATTCAGACAAAATCTCCTCTTTTTACCTTGCTGTCTGTATTCTTTTAATGTCTTGATGCTTCACTGGTTTTATACAAAGATCATAGAGTATCTTTGACATGTTTTTTCAGCTTTGCACATGCACCCAGGAGGTATTTCTGGATGCATGTGTGTGTTTTAGAGTCCAATATAACTACAGTGTGTACTTCTCTTTGAGTTATTCTTGTATTTCCTTTTCTGCTGAGGTGTGAAACCGACTGCTTGCCATGCAGCCCCACCCCCTGGTTGGCAGAGGGCCAGTACATCAGCGGACCATTATAACCTATCCATCTCCTCGAATGGCCCAGGAGGGACGACTGAGGGAGAAGATCTGTCTCAGGGCTCTCCAAAAAAACAACTGCTAGACCATATCACCATGATGTGGACCGATACGGTAGAAATTGATCTTCATAATCCCCGAAACCGTGAGTGGCCACAAATGAAACATCAGAGAAAGGGGTAGATGTAGGAAAATCTATCAATGGGTTCATTCTCTCTTGGTGTTGCTTTTTTCTCTCAGCACTTTTAGCCGCTTCTAGCCGAAAGTCTCTCTGACTCACTGTCTTTCTCGTACTTTACTCCCTCCACCCGCTTTCTTTCTGAGCCTACTCACTGTGTGATAGTCATCCAGACCAAACACCATTAATCTATGAAAAGCCTTATCAGCGAGGAGTCAGGTTTCACATGCATTACCACTGAGAGAGGCCACACAAAATAGAAATGAATTGTGTTGTATTCATACTTCCTCTTTCACTATATGATGCATTATACTGTACCCTATCTCAGTCATGTGACCAGGATTTTTTGCATATTAGTAAGGAAAAATATTTATTTATTATGTTGTGTATTCTTTCCCAATTCTACATTTTTAACTACACAGCACAAAAAAACCAAATGGATACCACAGAGCTTTATATCCTAAGTTGTCCTATATTAGATTGATGGGCCAAACAATGCAGCTCCCCTAAAAATAAACTTCCCGGATATAATGTAGAATTTATGAGGGGGATAATGCTCATTGATTTGACCTTTATAGTTATCCATTCTCTGGTCCAGTGAGCCATAGAATAACTGGATCATTGGCGCAGATACTAATGTTGTTTGTGAGTGTGCATATTCTATTTGTCCCTGTGTCTTATCCGTTTGTGTCTCTGTTTGGATTTGTGATGCGGATTTGAGAAAAAGAAAACCAAGTATGTCACTGTCCTCTCCCCTGCCAGTGGTTGTCCCAGCTGTACGTTATCTGATTAAAGTTTCATGCTGGGAACTGGAGACTGCTTATGCCCTCTGCTCCCACACACACACTGTTACATATAGAAGCTGGTTCACAATGACTTCAAGGACAGAGACCCCTTTTCCACCAGTTCCATGAACTGTTGGGAGCATTTTTGACCAAAAATAAATTGGTTCTGAACCCGAAAACTGGAACCAAAAAATAGCAGGTTTTCCTTGACCTGAAGTGCGAACTGAAGTAGGCGTGTCATATTCTACAGGTTGGACAGAGAGGATGGAGCCTAATAGTCTTCTACGTCTTCTTATCATTAATAGCTGGTCCATGCTTGTTTTTTTGGATAAAAACAAATATCTGACAGAACAAAAGCTTGCAGGTAACCCAATGCAATCCACCATCTGGCTATACTACTGTTCCTTCCCCTGTGCATTGTGCAACGCCCTCCATTGATGCACATCTTTGATTACAATGTTTCTGCTTAAAACTGGTGGAAACGTCGGTTGTTTCACTCGAGAGCACCAAGAATCCTGAACGTAACCGGTTCAGAAACCAGAGCTAATTTGGTGGAAAATGGCTAAGAGTGAAGCACAACATTCACACCTCTTATGGTTTGAGTATATGGCTTCATGCATCTTAGAGCACATACTCCCATCAGTGGGTTTTAAGCATGGATCTAATGCTTTTAAGTGCAAACTCCAGCCCCCCGCAAATATCCCTCTGGAAAGGAAAGCCATCAGTGTTCACTATTGGCTCAGCCATCATGGTCTGGCAGTATTGGATTACACTAGCCACCACAATCACACTCAGACTTTTAGTGTCGGGAGCATTAGAGGAGCTCAAGGTCTCTAATTGTGAAGTCTAGGTTTGCAGATGCTTTAGCAGCAACGTCTTCCATATTTTAGCTAAACCTGACAGAAATTGAAGTTTTGCTTATTGTGGTAAATAAGAGTGCTTTGGTATAATGCCTGTTATTACACTGTCCTAACAGTATGCATTGGTCTTTCTGATGGATTTGATGTAATAAAATGAAGGTCAGTAGCTGCTTTATAACACTTTCCCATTCAGGACAGGTACATACATTTGTGTATTTGTTTGCTATGGGTAGAGAAATGCGTTTGATGTACTGGAGGTTAGAGAAAATTAATTGACAACTATTTTGATAATTGATAGAGAATCAATTGATCATTCTCTTTTCTTTTGGCCTGGGACTAATGGTGTGCTAACATGTCTGTGCTGGAGAGAGGACACACCCAGTTAATGTAAAAGTAAAGTGACCATGACAAATGAGCTTTTTCAATATTGTAACATAATGAGGCATTTTAATGGGCAGTTAATGGCAAATACACCTTTAGCCTTAATCCAGGTAAACAGGCCATTGAGCCTGATATAATGAGGTGTGTGTGTGTCTGTGTGTGTGTGTGTCAGCTTGGTTTTGGTTTGTAGTGGCAAAAAATACACTTTTTTGTCAGAAATGAAAATGAGCAGGGAACAGTTACACAACATACAAGTAGATCTTATAAGCCTGTCCTCAGATCACAAAGAAATGACTGCCTCCTGTCTCTGTCTCACCCTTGTTTCCTGTTAGATGTCTTTTTGTATGCTTGGTCTGAGCTGTGTTCATTCTGCTCGGGGCAGCAGTTGTGATCTTGTCTAACATGCTATCATCAAAACACAACTTTGTATCTTGGCATCTTACACCATATCAGTATGCCAGCTGTAATCTCTGCCATTGTTTTTGCTGAATTCAGAACCTGGGAGACACTGATACATATAGCCTCTGGCAGCGAGGCTCCCAGGGTCACAGCATTTTTTTTTAAATGGCACTTCTCTGCTGTGACTTCAGGTTTTGCAGTATCAGACATGGCTCAGGTCACTGATAAAATGTTCAGTCCCCACTGAAGTGTGTGTGTGTGCATGTGTGTGTGAGTCAGTTTGAGGAAAATATTGCTTTCCTGCTGATAAGCTATAAATTAACTGCCCCTAACGCTGGCTGATAAAAAAAAAAAAAAAAAAAGTGCTGCAGAGAGTATTAAAATTGATATTCATCCCTTCACTCCCTCTTTCAGCCCAAATTTCAGGTTACTGAGGGGGAAAAAAAAAATCTAAATATTCTTCCTTTTGCATGCAAATTCAATAAAGAATAAATAAAGGAAAATGAGGTCTCTCAGGTCCAGCAGAATATTTAGCATTAAGATTATAAGAAAGGGCGAGAATTTGACAGAAGAAAAACTGTCTCACGGTGCCACTTAAAATTGAGGTGCTGAAGTAAAACTTAATGCGATTGTACCGGAGCCAAAATTAGCTGTCCCCATCACAAAGAGCGTCAATTTCAGCCGCCTTCGCTTTCTTCATAATCTCCTTTGCTTTAACCCAAGCGGTCATTTGCATACAAAAGGCGAGTAATCCGCTATAATCTTACAAAACACGTACATTTTCTCAGCCTCCTCCTTTATTCTTAACATTCAGGATTATAATTGCACTTGAGTTTATATCTCTGCAAGATAACGACCCTGATTATATTAAGAATGCTATATTGTCTCTGTAGCTTTGCCCAGTCTCAGACAGAGTTCCGAGATGTCCTTGGGCTGTGTTGCGGTCCTGACACCTCCAGGACATCCCGTCTCTGGTCCCTCGGTGCCGGCGCTCTCCCCCTGCCCTGCCCGCCCCTCTCGTGTTCCGACAGCAAGTTATCATCGGACCGGTCTCTGTGCATCTCCTGCATGCTTTCCTCATACGTGGGCAAATATTTCACCTCGTCGTACGCGGGCAGGTTCGGAGAGGCGAAGTCCCCGAGGCTGTACTCGGGGTACCGGTCCAGCAGGGAGTCCTGGGACGCCGATGCGTGGCCCCCGTGAAAGAGGGAGGGCTCCTCGCTGCGGTCGTGGTGCGGGTGCCGGCGGGGCCGCGGGCAGATGATCCGCTGGATGAAGTAGCCCATGGCGAAAAGCAGCAACAGGATCAGGATGCCCGACAGCTTCCGCGTAAACCAGCCGACGTTGTCGAAGAAGATGTGGATGGGGAGCTTGCAGCAGCGCACCGCGGAGCTGGCACTGCCGTTCCCGGTGACGATGGGCGGACAGCACTGGTGGCCATCGCCGCACTGGACATCCCCGCAGTTCCGGAGGGCTTCACAAGCGGAGAGCAGACATGCCGACAAAAAGGTGCCAGTGGTCCCGCGCGTTGTCCTGCCGCCGCCCGGCAGACGGGGCATCATTTCTGGATCTCCCCGAGTGGAAAGTAGCCCGGTGCGCGCGGTGCGTCTCTCGTTGTAGTGTTAAAAAAGTCCGCGTTCAGCCAGGTGTTACAGGTCTGCCTGTCTCTCCAGCTGTGCACTAATCACTCTCATCTCACTGCAGCGCGGAGCGGGACAGCAGGTGCCCCCCCGCTGAGGACGACCTGTCTGCTGTAGTATGGACGATAGGAGTGGAACAACATCAGTGTCTGAGTCACTGATGAGAATCATGAATAATCTTACATCATTATTAGGCGAAGACATTGCAATCATTATGAGTCCTTACACCAGTGCAACCCACATATCCTGTCCCCATCTTTTGTCACATCCGACCTGACCTGAACTCTCCTGCACAACTATTTCACACAAACAACCCCCTCTCTGCTAAATGCAATGTTTGCTGCAAAGCACCATGGTTTCTGTCGTTTGGTAAGATTCGGTGGAGAATCCTGCATGTAGGAGGGATGACAACCAGAGTGAGAAATCCTTATAACTACTCACCATTCTGCAGTGGTGGAGGGAGAGATCCTTTACACAAGTGAAAGACATAGGAATATGTAAAAAAAAAAAAAATATATATATATTAAATATTAAATGATTAGATTATGATTAGGCTACTGTGCATTAATGTGTGCATGACATTTTGCTGTTGTAGTTGAGGTGGTGCTAATCTATTTTGTGTACTGGTTGGTTTCTGTAGCACTGCCTCCCAATTTAATATAATTGTATGTAAAAATGTAAAGTAGCCTAACTAATAACTAAAAGCAAACTGTCAAATAAATGTAGTGGAGTAAAAAATATGATATTTCTATCTCAATCTAAAGTACAAGTAGGCTACCTCAAATTACTTGGGATGCACTGCACAATATTGCTTTTTTTTCAGCTGATACTGATAACCGATAATTACCTGCTTCTCATGGCTGATAACGATAATTTTTTAATTTTTTTTTATTAAAAAAAATGTAAAAAGAGTTCATAACATGTAGTTTATGTCGACTGAGGGTATAGAAAGGCTAAGATGTAGTGAGCAAAGATGGATCATTTTAATAACCATCTTCTTGGTGCCTCATGGCGCATAAAGCCTCCACAGTGTTAACACCTTTCCTGGTCAGCTGCTCATCCGCACCTCGTTCCATGATTTCCAGCCTGCTTCTTCTCTATTTTTTTCTGTTTGCCTCCAGGTCGTCTTTGGTCTTCCTCTTCTTCTTTTTCCTTCTGGTGCCCAGGTCATTACTATGTTACAGTCATTGTTTTTGTCCAATCATCTTCCATCTACACCACTTCCTCACTCAGTGGCTTCATGTCGGCTCTTTCCAGTAACTCTTCTGACATGGTCTTGCCATTGAATTTGGAGGATTCTTCGTAGACATTTGTTATTGAACACAGCAATTGCTTTATCATCTTGCTTATTCATTATCCATGTCACGCATCCATATAACAAGACCACCGGTAATTTATACAGCCTCAGCTTTCTTCTTCTTGAGATGTTGTTAGAGCTCCAGGTGTTCTTCAGGTCTTTTATTCCACCACCTTCTTTACAAACTGTGGCTCTTATCCGTTGATCTTAATCCTGTCCTGGTTTCTTGCATCGATCCTCATCATTTTCGTACTTTTCTATGTTGATCTTGAGTCCTACTCGTCTGGCTTCTTCATCCAGTCTTATTGTTGTTTCTTGAATTTGCTGTTTGGGAGACGAGAGTAGCGCCATGTCATCTGCAAAGTCCAGGTTGTGTTGATGTGAGCTTCCACCTAATACCATTCTCGCCATGGCCAACTGTTCTTCTCATTACTCAGTCCATAATAATCAAAAACAAAAATCATGACATATTACATCCTTGTTTTTGACGCTAGTTTTTATGTCAAACCACTCACATACTTGGTCTTCGGCTGCACACTGGAAGTCTTCATAGAATATTTTCACCATTCTCACAATCTTCTCCGGGATTCCATACTTTTTCATGATCATCCACTGGCATTCACAGTGGATAGAGTCAAAAGCCTTTTCGATGTCTGTGAAGTTCAGGTATATGGTTACTTGCCACTCATTGACCTGTTTGATGATGTTTCCTCAGTATTCCACAGCTCTGACCTCACCAAATCTAACAGACATCACTATTGTTACCAAACAACAGTTCTGACTCTTCTGTTTTTTTTCTAGTACATCAAAACACTTCAATTCAAATTAAATGCTTTGACATAATCTGTCTAATCAGACATGTCAATGTATACTCAATACGTGTTTACTGGCAGATCACAAACAAACGTTAAAGGTGCATACCACCACCTACTGTATCAAATGCTGCGCTTGTTAAGTCAATTAAAGCAATTTGGCTTCGTATTACAGGCCGATAATTTATCGGCTATAATTTGATTATCGGAATAATACATAATAATATAAATTCCTCATTATCGGCCGATAATTTATCGATATATATATATCCTGCATCCCTATACAGTACTTAAGTAAATCTACTCAAGGATCCCTGCTGGTCCCCAGACCCCACTTCATGATCCCTCGCCCCCAAAACCATGCTTTAAACATGCACCCTTCACTAAATCCCGAACACGGTGCCAGATGTAACCAGTGAGGGTGACTTCCCCTGATACAAGGCGCCAACAGATCTACCCCTCTCATAAAAAATGAATAGTTCTTGCAGTGTGGGTTATAATGGCCCCCATTAGAAGAGTGTCTGGATTCACATTAGTCCAGCATCACCCTAGAGGACCATGTGTCTGCAGCATTGAAGAACATAACCATAAAACTAAATCTCCAGTTTAAACGACAGTCTCCTCTCCCAACGTGTTAATTTACACTAAAAGATGTCTCTTTGGATAACATCCAAGAATGACAGACGGCTCAGGAAGCTGCTCTACAAGTACGGAATATTAACTGATTAATTAAACCTGTCTGCATAATTTGTTGCACTGCAATTAACAGTGACTGTATGAATAATGTTCCACAGTAGTATGGAGTGACCAAGGTCACATTCAAAGCCTTATGTCCTTATTGGATTTGAAAGTATTCTGAGTGCATAGGGTTTTTGATATTAGCTTGTTACTATATTTCAAATTAAGAGGATCTTAGTGATGAGATGTGGCCTCGACAGTCTTTTGTCAAGTTCTCGTGGTGTAAATCATGTGGGGAATCTTTTTAAATTACAGGAACATTTCACCCTCTCCTGTCCTCGTGTTACTCTTTGTCACTAATAGCCAGTCTGTATTATCTTTCTTCCCTAAACAAGGCCTAATGCACAATACACCAAATCTTATTACCGGTGCATTATGACGTGAAATTCAGTAGAAGGGTAACATCATGCAGCCTCATTTATGCAGCATCGTATTTCTTTCTGTAATCTGCCTCGATTAGGGAAACATGATCTCAGGGCACCCTTCTAACGAAATAAACAAATACACAATCAATAGCCTGTGAACAGTGGCCCTGAGAGAAGCCTTTGTTTCGAGGGCTTTCCCAGCATTTCTGCTATTCTGCTGCTCACTGGGCTCTTATTGACATGTATAGGGAACTACTGCTATTTCTGATCACAGCGTCGACTCTCTACACTGTCTGGAAAGTGGAAAAATGCTCCACAGTATAGAGGAAAGACTGAAACCATTTGGCTTTTTAATCACACCCAAATTAAACCCATGTAAGCAATTATGAAGATAAGATAAGAAATAAGATAATGAGGAACTGTAGAAAATTGAGAGTATAAATGAAAGTACATAACATTCAGCAATGTTTCCTTTTTTTCACTGATCACAAGGATTCAATGACAATATATTAGGGCTGCTTGATTATGGCAGAAATCACGATCAGGATTATTTTAGTCAATATTGAGATCACGATTATTTAACACAATTACTCGACTTTGGAAACATCATGCATTTATTGAACTTAAAATAATGTGTCTTTTTAACAGTGGATTTTCTTGAACTTTAAATATAATACAACTGAAAAAAAAAAGATAAAATAAATATATATACATTTAAATAAATATTATAAATATAAGAAATAAAAATAAATAAGATCAAAATAAATAAGATCAACTATGTTGTAATGTTAGTGCACTGCCACAACCTGCTGAAAACTCCTAAACATATATTCAACATTTTTGATAATTACATTCAACACATTCCAGTCGGTAACTCAGTGAAAATGGGCAAAATCACACCACTGTAAAGGGAAGGGGTGCACTGTATTTATAACACACGACAAAACCAGAGCATCATTGTGATCGTTTTATCTCGATTATCTTGTTAACCCAAAATCGCAATTGAAAATAAAAGTCAATTAATCGCCCAGCCTTACAATATATCAAAATATACTCCCTTTCTTTTCCTCTATTATTTGTCTCTTTGTCTGACTTTCTAACCCACCATATCCTGCCTCTTTCCCCCTTTTTCACTGAAATCCACCACAAAGTGCTGTTCTTGTGTGAGTAAGATTGATTGAATAAATTCTCTCTTTATCACTTCCCCCTTCTTCTTTATTCTCCGTCCATCTAGGAGCAGCTTTCAGCAAACACTTCAAACTAATTGGAGCCCAACTACATCCCGTAGGAAACAGAAAAGAACAAGTGGTCTCATAATGCATAGTATATTTACAGAAAGTGGAGATTCTGTGCTCTAACAGATGCCAGGAGACTCGTGAGTCAGAATAGATGCTGGTAGACAGATGTAGATGAGACGAAACACGTGCACAACAAATCTCTTAACACCAGCAACACAAAAGGGAACTTTGCTTCTGTTGCGTTAACTGACACAATAATTTGAAGTTGCAGCCTCCTGTGTGGCTAACCATTAACGCGATAACTCACTGACTATACTATATTACTGTATTAAATGTGCCGTGCTGTATGCTTCCATTAATCTGGCACAAAGGTCTCTTGTGTTGTGCTTAATAATTCAGTCTTATGGGGTCCATTAGCCCTGTGCAATGATGAATGGCAGCGTTCATTTTCATGTGTCAGAGATGTTGATGTACGGACCGCCCAACTGTCAATGTCACGGTTATCGCGTTTGCATTAATTATGAAACAAAGAAAGCCTTGTCGAGCCTCGGGCTTTGTTAATGGACCCACTGATGGTTCTGGGTTTTTCACTTTGTTGGCACCAGAGCAGAAGTCACAACCTCAGGGATACTACAGCCTACTGTAGCTTTTTTTACTTATTGTATTTAAGGAAACAATCTGATCTTTACAATCTGAGATATATAGTATCACAGCAGTGTCCACACATACGTCTGATCTGTTGTGTAAGCACGTGTTATGTCTGAATTTGACTATGGGGTCTGGTCATGGACTGTATAAAAAGATCGGTAGAGCTTCCGGACCTTAAACCTGTATTCTTTCTAATGACCAGCAGGGGGCGACTCCACTGCCTCCAAAAAGACGTCTGGTTGTATAGAAGTCTATGAGAAAATTAGCCTATTTCTCGCTTGATTTATTACCTCAGTAAACAGTTTCACACTGAGCAAACGGCGACAGCGCCCAGAGATCCACGTTCATCCACCAGATGATTCGCATCAGCCGGTTGAAAATCGGCAACTTTCCCCCTTCTTTAGCAGTCAGCTAATGGGTTTAGCTTAGCAGCGCCATTGATACCAAGATGTGCTACCGAAATAACACACCATTTATACCATAGACGAGACCGGACGAGCGCTGCCTTCTTGTCCAAATATGGTCAACTTCTGGCTCCGAAAAGTCAACATGGTGACCGATGGCGGCGGCCAAATTCCAAACTTGTGGCTTCAAAACGGGAGTCACTCTTAATCTGTCCATTCCTTTTAACAGTGTATGGGTATGATGCATAAGTATTGGCTTGTTCAGTGTGTGTGTGTGTGCGTGTGTGTTCAGTTCCTAGCCCAGAATTGCAGGATACGTGTGTGTGGGTGTCATCAGCGTCTGTGTATTCCCATCAGCTTGAACTCTAATAAAAAGCAGGGCCTGCAGTCAGTGTAGATTGTGTGAATCCAGAAAGTCCCACACCACAGCTATTTCACACCCACGTACTTCCTCTAATCTTATCGCTCTGCTGGCTCAGAGGTCTTTAAGTGTACAGGATTGTGTATGTGTGTGTCGAAAGCATGGGGCGACTATATTTATGTTTTAGTTTATTTGTGTGGGTGTCTTTGTGAAGTTTCAAGCCCTTTTTCCCCTTGTTTTTTGCATCACTGGACAACATGTGGTTGGCAAATGGAAGGGAGAAGGAATGACATGTGACACAGGTCACGGGACAGACTTCATTTAAAACACTGTGTCGTGTAAACGTTGTGCTTCTCCTCAGAACTCAACTGAGCAAGCGTGTGGATGTGGTCACTTATGGCAAATATGTTTGAAAGAAAGTGTTCGCCTCTTACCTTTATGTGGCCCAGCGTGTAGTTTTTGGCTTCGAGAAGAATCAGAATCATGACTTCCTTTGAGGAGAAAATCTGCTCTAAGAGGCCAAAAAAATCCTCAACAGAAATAAGAAAGAGAGAGAGAGAGGGGTAAAATCCCTTTTCTGTCCCAGGGGAACCACTCTCAGTGCTCTTAATAAATCTGATGAGTTGGGAGGTTTGTGCTGAGCTCGGCATTTTGACTTTATAGTGAATAACTGCCTTATAGGCCATAATATGCTGCTATCATTTAGACAGGTTTGATGGGTAATAGCACTAAGTGATTTGACTCAGCATCGTTGCTTTCTGTTTGAATGGGAACATGATGTTGCCAGGAAAGATTTATATATATATATATATATATATATATATGTCTTTTTATCTTTTGGGAATACTGCCATTCCACACTGCTACAGACATAACCAACCCAAGATCATAAACTCGTAATGAGTAATGTTAATCTCTGTGTAAGAGATTATGTATTAGTTAACTATTAATTAAAGGATGTTGTTTTACTCTTTATAAGGAGGGGGGATGTTTTATTTTTTGTTGCGTTAAACTTTGCGATATCATGTAGCTGACAGCGCAGGATGGGGATTTACAGTGTGCATGCACACAATAGGGCTGTCACAATATCAATTATTGTTGCCAAAATAATGCTATATTAGTCGATTTCATCTTTAACTTTGTTTATTGTGCTTTTTGTCACTTTTTGGGGAAATTAATTACACTCAAAATTCGAGTGTAGGGAGGTGTAGAGAGAGTCTGTAACCATAACTGTACAAAAGCGTATAAAAAGAACAGTTACACTCATGGATAGTGAAAAGGCAACCTGATAAACTGATAAAACAAAAACTCCACAAGGCCTAACATCTGCCATAGGAAGCCAACTGAAGGAAATGGAAATTATTTAAGAGGCGCTAGATTATTTGCACAATATTTTCATGTGTATTAATTAACATGATAACTAAGATAAGATATAAGATTAACAAGATCTCGAGTAAGAGGAGACATAGCTGTCCCGAGGAGGACGACATCTTTCGACAGTTTTTTCAGTAAGAGCTTCCTAGTTTTGGAACACAGTTCCACTAAACCGTGGTTAAAAAACAACCAGACCTGCCATCATAACCTAGTTACTGCCTGCTGTGTCTGCATGTGCCGATTGTTTGTATGTGTCTCTTGAAATGTGATTTTATGTTGGCGTGTTTTAAATGTTGGTTGTCTGCTTGTGCTCTCTTCTCTAAATTGATTTTATGTTGTCATGTTTTGGCTGCTCATGCTGATTGTCTGTTGAACATTGTTTTGTACTAATTGCTTGCCTTTCCATGCATGATGCTGCCTTACTCCTCTAAGCTGTTCATGTTTTGTTTTCTCCAGTTCTAACTTCATATGTTGTATTTTCATTTGTTGTTTTAATAGCCAATATAACACCAGGCCGGGGGACAACAGATGAAAATGAAAACTGAATCCGAATCTTACATTTATGTTGATCAACGTGCATTGTCCCCAAGAATAAATAAACATGATATCAATATTTTATTTTTTAAATATCACGGTTATCTTCAACACCGGTACATCGCAACACCCATATAGTACACAATTATTGTGCTACTTTTTTTTTTCTCTTGCCTCTTTTCTCAGAATTTAATTCCTTGCTTTTCACACAAAT
>JAOVVB010012672.1:0-16647 GCA_028570985.1 Heterobranchus longifilis | reverse complement strand
TGTGTGTGTGTGTGTATATATATATATATATATAATGGTGTATTGTGTTTCACTTTTTTTTAACATTTTATAAGCTAAACAATACATTGAAAACAAAAACAAAGAATTGGCAGATTAAGCCATCATAAAAGAAAAATATTAGTTGCAGCCCTAATTTGCATACATTTACCCTTAATGTATGCTGGTGGTTCCCAACCTTTTTCCTGAAAGGACCCCTTTTCTATCATTGAGTAAGCTGACGACCCCTGACTAAGTGACATATTTTATGGATATTTCATTTTACATTCAATGCTTAACAATAATGGTATAGAAAAACAAATAAACTGTACAACTAACCCAAATAGTGAACGCAATAACTGCAGAAAGTGTGTGTAAAACGAGACCTTTGGATACATTTTGAGCAGATTATTTCCTGTGAATGTTGCATCAGAGATGAGTTTTCCTCTTATTTTTATGACATTTTAATACAATTCTGTCTGTAATATTTATTTATTTTTAATTTCGAACAAGACTGAATTCATCAAAAAGAAGCCTATTAAGTAATGTAGTGTAAAGTAATTAAGTAGTGACCATTGTTCTATTAGCGTTTTGGTTGTTTACCTTTTTTGAAGTTGTCTTACACCCCTTAAAATCAAGAAGGCCTCGCGACCCCCCTGTGAAGCTTTTGGGGTCGGGACCCCCAGGTTGGGAACCAGTGACGTATGTAACTTTTGTATATTTTCTTTATTTTTCTTTATACTTTTTAAAATTTTATTTTTTTAATAAATATTATTATTATTTTATAAATTATTATTTATTTTCCTGACAACGTGACTTATGTACAGAAGGCCCTTCTTGTCCACATAACGTTAAAAAAAAAAGAAAAAGCAGAAGAGAGAAAAAAAACATGAGAAAAAAGGACCAAAAAAAACGACCAATCAGAAAGCGCCCTGTTGGCCTACAGGCATCCCGTCATGCTCGTGGCCTCAGCGCTACGTCAGCAGTGATACAGAAACATGGCGGTGTCCATAGCACAGCGCCCGGCTGCCAACGCTCCTGTGTTGATATTAACTTTTCTCACAGCGTTAATATTTCACCGCAGTGTCGCCGAGATCGTCGCCGGTGCGTCGACGTCAGAAGAGCTTCCTCACCGCCGGTTTGAGTACAAATACAGCTTCAAAGGACCCCACCTGTCTCAGACTGACGGCAGTATCCCGTTTTGGATCCACACTGGAAGTAAGTTTGTATCCAGCTGTCAACATCACAGAGCTGCTGTTTGACCTTAAAACACTCATGTATCAAAATGACACGAGTTCGGGCATGTTTGTACGGTTTATAACTGACGTGTTTCCGCCGTGGATGTTCAGAAAAGACAGCGGTTTGCTTTTTTCCATTCAAAACTTCACCGGGGAATTGGCACATTTTAGCACCCGAGCTTTAAGAGTTGCGGTGCTATTTAAACGTGCCCTGGGGCAGACGGACACATGCAACTCAAGTGTTGAACTTTCCTCTTGCAAAAACAAATGGGCCTTTGGATTCTTGCATCATGCACAGTGAGTTATCCTGTTGCTGATATGAGGCATTCAATAAGCTGCAACATGAGATTAACACTGCATTCCATGTAAATCAGCATTGATTTTAGGGCCGTAACTAAAGACGTTTAGTCTGCCGATTAATATTTTAGTGCAGCGCAATCTCCCAGACACGAAGATGACATCATAAAGTATATTTGGGGAATTTGTTAGACAGAGGGCAATGTAGAGGTAACAGGAAACACCTCTATATTGATCAGTGTTATAAACCCCTAGACAAGGCAAGGCGAGTTTATTTATACAGCACATTTCAGCAACAAGGCAATTCAAAGTGCTTTATGCTAAACACTAAAGGACATTTTAAAAACAGTTAAAGACAGTCATTTAAAACACTGTTAAAAACAATAATTTAAAAGAATGGAGAAAAAAAAAGCTGAGATAGATAAAATACAAGAATAAAAGTTACACTGCAGTGTGAGAGATTAATAATTATTTGATTTAATTAAAGGCAGCATCAAACAGAAAAGTCTTCAGCCTTGATTTAAAGGGCCAGGACAGGAGTCCAAAACCTTTTTTTTTTTTTTTTAGTTTACTATCACATAAGACAAAGAAAATAAGCAAATCCTCACAACTGAGAAGCTGGAACTAGCTAATGTTTTGGGATTTCACTGCACAAAAATTGGTATTTTTTTTTACAATTTTATGCTCCAACAGTTTCAGAGTGCAATTGATCCAATTTCACCAAAATCAGTGACTTAGTGCCATAAAGCATTGCACACTTCTCCTCAGATCGTACCCACTCACCAAAGTTACAAAGTGCAAGAACAGGCGTTCAGGGTGCAGAGTGGGGATGACAGAGGCACAGTTCTCCCTATTACACATCAGTGTAGAATCCAAATGATTTTTAAAGCTGTTATTCAAAGGTAAAATTGTTCATTAATGTTGCTTTAAACAAATAACCGATTGACATCGATTTAATCAACTATTGCTTAGTCAATAAAACGTTCAAAAACAGACAAAAAAATGATGAAATGCCCATCACTAGTTTCCAGAGCTCTATAGTAGTTGATCTTCAAATTGCTTGTTTTGTTTGTCCAGCACTCCAGAATCCAACGTTACTCAAGTTAAAATGATATGAAACAGAGAAAAGCAGCAAGTGATAAGTAGTGACATCATTAGCAATTAATCGATTAATTCTTGTTTCAGCACAAGTACGCAAAAGTTTATGTAATACTGACTAAACCTATATTATACAAACACATCTCAGGAAAATGTTCTACATTTTGTGAATCAGGTATTGAGGCAGTTAAAAGATTAGAGAGTAGACACACCCTGATAGTGCTGACTAATGATAACAATATGACAAATTAGCTACCATGAGCTTTTTCATGTAGGAGACACAGAAAACGACCACTTTTGTGTGCATGTTTTTTTTTTAAACAGCAAAGATATGTTGTTGAACTTTGTGATTAATTAGTTCATAGGCTATTATTTTCATAGACATCATCGAACCTGACATGCAACTGTGTTGTTTCTTGTTATGCACCGTATCATCAAGACAAATTCCTTGTATGTAAAAACTACTTGGCAATAAATCTGATTCTGATTCTGATTCTGAACTAAAATCCTGTTTATTCTCTCCATCTCAGATGCTATTCCTAGTGCAGACCAGGTGCGCATCACGCCGTCCCTCAGGAGTCAGCGGGGAACCGTGTGGACAAAAAACAAAGTCAGCTTTGAGCACTGGGAGGCCGAGGTGACCTTCAGAGTATCTGGAAGAGGCCGCATGGGAGCGGACGGTTTGGTAAGTAGGGGGCAAACTTCTGTGTCGGTTAATGAGGCAGTCCAGTTTCCTTTTAGGGAATGTTATACTATACAACTTATTAATGCACTCCTGTGCACAGTCATTATTAACCCTATGAACCCCACAACACGCCGACAGGTTTAAAAGGCATGTTCTCTGGAATATAATATTACCTAAACTGAGGAAGTATTGGTTTGGTGCTGTTAGAGAAGCTCAGCGTGCATAATGACTGAAATCTTCAAACATATCCAGCCCCAATCTGCTGCACTACTCTGCAGTTTACTCTTAATACACAAATGATTTCCAACCTTATAACTGATGAATAAACCTATATGTTGATGTGAGACATAAAGATTACCTGTAGTGAGAACTGTGAACGTACCTATTCCTGTCACACCTGTTAAATAAGATATACTGGTGGTTGCCTATCAGACTTTGCATATCCGTTATGGAGAAACTTGCATTTAAAGGAAAGGTGCACATCCTGTTTCATGAGGTGTGTTAGGCCCACGGGGTTAAAAAAACAAGCGTTTCCTCACTTGACAGAAGCTAATGTCAACAGCATAAACATCTTGAGCTTGTTTGTACTGAATAAGTAGATTTGTTGCTTTACTGTAGTTAATGAGGCTGTACCAAATAGTTTGAAGCTTCATTCATAATGTTGACATTCAAATTCTAAATCAACATTCGAATGCTGCACAGCTTTTTTTTTTTTTTGCATGTCTATCTGTCATTCTGTTTAAACCTGGTATTTCTGCACAGTTGCAGATAAATATTAGACTTTGTTTCCGACTTGTGTGAGCCAAACATTTCTAATAACTCCAGAGCGTTGTAAAGTCCAAAAGTTATTGAGCAAAGATAGATGTGATCATTTCCAAAATTCACAACATGTTTTTATCTCACAAAATATTCTACTTGAATCCATATTTGTTGGTGTTTAGCCTTTCATGAACAACATTTTTACTGCGGTCAAAAAAACTTGCTGCACATAAAGGGAGGCACGCCTACATTAATTTATGCTGACGAAACTGGTGAGTTATGTTAATTAAAGTTTATTTAATAAAAAAGGACACCAATTTAATCCGATAAATCACTTAATAGAAATTGAGGATTTTGTTCAAGGAAAAACCATGCCTCTGGGCGATTTCATCACATCAAGGTGTGAGAACTGCAGATCCATTCACAGCTGCACATAAATACTTCTACACCTGTCATGTTTACTCCCACATGCACTGTTTCACTCTTGACCTGACTTAACTTGTTCGTCAGGAGAGAAACCCGAAAGAGGCAAATCAATGGCTACTGCCGTTGACTTTTGTTTTGTAAAGGAAGCTAAAACAAACTAACATTTGTAAAACATTTTCTTTGTCTACCAGGCTGTGTGGTTCACCACTGCACAAGGCCTCGACGGTCCGGTGTACGGTGCCGCCGACCAGTGGAACGGCATTGGGATCTTCTTTGACTCCTTTGACAACGATGGAAAGGTTGGTGTTTTTGTTTAGCCTTAACTTTGAATGATTGTGTATTTCCAAGAGTGTTCCTGAAGGTGTTTCATGGGGAGAATTGTAAACTGGCCGTAGAGAGGGGCTGCTGAAGTCGTCTTCAGTGTTTGACGGCTTCTGTTTGGTTGTTATCAACTGGTTTAGTCACAGAGGAAGAGTGTTAAAAATGAAATTATAATTGTAAGCTGGTCAATTTTTCGGATTCATTTTACATATCCAGTCTAAAATATAATAATAATAAAAAATAAATAAAATAAAAAATTATGATTATTAAATACTAGTTTTGGGTAGGGATGCACAATATTGGATTTTTTGCCGATATTCGATATGCTGATATTTTCCATTTATTATTATTATTATTATTATTATTATTATTATTATTATTATTATTATGCCTACTGTTATCATGATAGCTCACTGGCAGATGCAGACATAAAATACAATGCTTTTCAAAATGTACACATTCAAACTGAGCAAAATTTTAAAAAAAACTACCGGTACTTCTACTTGTAATACATGCCATATTTATTTGTCTGTGACGTTTGATTTTCCAAACAAAACTTTGATCTCACAAAATCTCGCGTGATCAAACGTGATTTCATAAAAACCAACATGGCGGCGGACATGGCGTTGTCCGTCGTCCGCGTGTTCGTCAGCTGTCTGCAATTGTGTGTGCTGTTTTGCACCGAAAACAAAGAAAGAGAGAAACAAGTGTGGATGAAGTCATGGCTGAGAAGACAGGATCAACATGGCATGTACAGATTGCAGCGCGAGCTACAGTTTTATTGTAAGTCTCAAGTGCATGTGCTAGCTAGTGCATGCTACTGCTACAAGCTAACGACTTTCGCTACGGCTTCACGGTGTTTCGGTTTAACGACAGTGGTGATTTGCGTCTTTGTTTGCTCGTAGTAACTTAGTAAATGATTGGCGTAGATAAGAAACACAGATGAGTATGTATTTAAAAACGATTAAAGTAAAATTGAAGGCTTTAACGAGGACACCAGCGCTACACGTTCGTGTTTTCAACAGCTGCCGTTGAGTCGCATGCATATACAGTAATCATATCGACAGAAATATTCATTTTGAGCACGTCGTTTAAAAAAATGTTGTTTTAAAGCCATTATCTGTGTCGATAACATCGTGCATCTTAGTTTTGGCTCATTTTTGTGTAAAACAAATGTTTTCTTTACTTCTGTTGAAACATATGAAGTATCAATTTGTTTATGTGTTATGTTAATCTAAATGCTTTCAAATATTTGTTCTTTTTATCTATATTTTTATAAGTAGATAGATAAATACCTCACTGTTATCAGTTATGCAAAACAAACGTTTCATAGGTCTGTTTATATCATATTTGAATATTATTTATTTCAGGTATGGGATTGATATTTTTCAACAAGATTACCTAAAAGCAAAGCCACCTCTGGTCTACAGATGATCAAAAGGATTAAATGTGTTTCCCTGTTTTCTTCCAGAAAAATAACCCCGCTATAGTTGTTGTGGGAAACAATGGCAACCTTGTTTATGACCATCAAAAGTAAGTAAACATTTCTTCTACTTCGGTCAAATGTCATCACCAACTCAAATTTTAACAACTTAAAGAAGATTAGGAAATCTGATTATATTTGCTTGGAAAGTAAATAATCCTCTATCTTTCCTAATCTCCCCTGGGCCAGTGAAAGCTTTAAATCACTTTTTCAATGCCATTTCAGTTTGTCTTAGAATTCACACTGTTTACTGTACCACAACAAGTGTTTACAAAAACATACATGGGCATTACTGTTATTCACTTATTTAATAAACTCTTATCATCCCCCCCTCCAGCTCATGTCCAGTGTTTATGTGGAGCACAGTGCTGTTTTAAAGATTAATGCAATTGTTATATTTTGTTTTGATTCAGTGACGGCACCACACAAGCCCTCGGCACATGTTTACGAGACTTCCGCAACAAACCCTATCCCGTCCGAGCCAAAATAACGTACTACAAGAAGACACTGACGGTAGGAGAAACCATAAACACAAGAGTTTTTACCTGTATATATGAAGAGAAAAAAGGCAATTCTACCTCATTAACAATCAACACTTTTCAGCCAACGGCCCTGATTTTATAAAATCACATAATGATCAGCACAGACAGTGGTGTTTTTAGCTGCATTGTTCTGTGTTCCTCCTCAGGTGATGATCAACAACGGTTTCACTCCAGACAGAGAGGACTACGAGTTCTGCACAAAGGTGGACAACATGGTCATTCCCACTGAGGGCTTCTTTGGCATTTCTGCCGCCACTGGTGGTTTAGCAGGTATTATTCTATTCTCTGTGTTGAAAACCCTTGAAGTTGGGAGTTAAATGTGAGTAATGAGTATTTCTCTGTACTCTATGAACTAAAACTCTACCACCCCCCTTGAGCCATTTAGAAAACAGACTAGTTTTCTCAGCTGAGCTGAAACACAAAATCATTCATCTTAATTTGTCAGGGGTGGAGGCATAAACAGGCTGATTTGTGGTTATTCCACAGAAACATCCCCTGTAAGTACTGTGCAGTTTAAAGTAACATTTAAAATAAGTAGAAGAAGGGGTGCTCCAGAGTCCTGGTGGTTAAGGTGCATACCATGTGATCGGCCATTGTTTCATGTCATACCCAGCTCTCTGTTTCCCATGAAGCCAAAAAGAATAATCTTTAAAAGTAAAATAAGAAACTAAGTACAAACAGGCAATTTGGCATTTTCCGTTTACTGAGGGAAGATGAATTTCAGTATTATCTGGTAATTATTACTTATGGTGATTTTCTAGAGTTTTTCTTGTATTGTGAAAACATTACCTCATTATTTTGAGTTTATTAGCCCCTGATCAGACAGAGCACTTTTTAGCAGCCTGGCTTGGCTTTTTGTAATTGTTTTCAGTGAGAGTGATTTTGGATCACTGGGCTATTCAGTTTTCTGCTCCATGCGCCTCAAGTTTTTGCAGGAGCGCCCTGAACGCCTCAAGTTGAAAAAACTTCAACTCGGAGCAGAAAAGCCCCCAACGTAATTTGCGTTTTCCCCATTGTCCAATTGGATGAATTGAGAGGCGGTTGCCTAGCAGTAATAATAATAATTAAAATTTAAAAAAAGATGGAGCAAGCTGCTCTTTTTTTATTGTATTATCAACAAAAACAGCAGATACTCTGCTATTAGTCCTGTTTTCCTCACCTTACATTACCCCCATTATAACTCTCTAAAAAGATTTTACAGATTGTAACCACATAACTGTTATTACTGAGATTTTCTGCCTGATTGAGATGTTCTTCCTAGTATTACATGTTGCAGGTTTTCAACTGCTATTATCCTATTACAGAAATTAGAATAAAAGATATTCTCATTACCAGGTTACTCTGTAAATATGATTACTTTTGTTACTTGTTGTTCTCAAGATAATCCTCCCCATTGTTATGACCACACAGTAATGTAAAGTGCTACCATCATTTTAAATATCAGGGGTCCTACAAAGTCTTGAAAGTTTGGAAAAGTCTTGATTTTTGCCGTAATGTTTTCAAGGTCAGGAAAAGTCTTGAATTTGAATGTACTCTGCAAAATCTGGTGTTTCATCGGCACAATCACTAATGCACACCAAACTTCTATTTTTTAATATTTGAAATGAAAAGATCCCGCTGTCATGTTTGTTTGTTATCTCCTGGAATTCTGTAAACTATTTTTTGCAATTGTATTTGTAGTACCAGTTTAGATGTGATGATAAAGGCTTTGAGACTCTGGAAACTTGGTTTAGGTACCTTGAAAGTGCTTGAAAAACTGTATGAACCCTGAAATATGTTCATTTCTGTTGTAATTTTTCTAATTCAGAATTTCTTTCCTCCCACAGATGACCACGATGTTTTGTCCTTCTTGTTGTTCAGACTCACAGAGCCCGGCCAGCAACCGGTAACCACATTTTACTACAGCTCCTAATACTTCAACAATCCTGTGTGTGCAATTCACTTTTCTGTAGCTGTGTGTCTCTGTGTGCGCATGCATGTATGTGCACAGCGTAGCCTAAGCAGCACAGCCTCTATTGAGAGTTCACAGAGGTTTTTTTTGTCTCTCCCACTGAAGCCCCCACCTGAATCTGAGATTCCTAAAGAAGAGAAGGACAAGTACCAGGAGGAATTTCAGAACTTCCAGCAAGAGCTTGACAAAAAGAAAGAGGAGTTTCAGAAAGAGCACCCAGACGTCCAAGGAGAGCCAAGTTAGTTTTCTGAAACCATATGATCAAAACAGAATCATAAAGTTGAAAGTTGCTTTTATTTTTACTATTTATTCTATAATCTGAACAAACCAAGTTAAATTGTTTGGAAAATATACATATATATATATGAATGTATTCAGAGACATGAGTATACTGTATTACAATACCTCATGAAAAGTTTGTAGATTTTATTTTTTACTGGTTTTAATCTTCGTTGTATCCTCTTCAGTTGAGGACTTTTATGAGAGCGTGAACGACCGGGAGATCCGTCAGGTGTTTGAAGGCCAGAACCGGATCCACCTGGAGATCAAGCAGCTCCACCGGCAGCTCGCTATGATCCTGGACGAGCAGCGGCGATATGTTTCTGTTATCACCGACGAGGTCGCCAAGAAGGGGACGAACGCTGAGTCCGGACAGGTGAGCGTGGCATTGCCAAGAGATGGGTTCAAATGATGAGTACCAGATTTACAAACCATTTAGAGTTGCATGTTTCATTTTTCACACACACACACAAATGCAGGGATCTGAATAATAGTCTGTGGTTTTGCTTCTACAAGATTAATTTCTAGTCAGTTTATTGATTTTAAAAATGTATTTGGATCATAAGACATGGCTTTAACATGCATCTTGGGTGATTTGATCACAAGTAGACAGCTCACACCTGGCGTTCCAGTGTCTCCACATGTGTCTTGAGTGACTACTAGGGCTGCACGATTCTGGTATAAATGAGAATCACAATTTTTTCCACTCAAAATTGAGATCACGATTTCTTAGGCGACACCAATTTTTAAAGATTAAAAAAAAAAATTGCAGTCCATATTGTCTTCATATAGACAGTACAAGCAATATGTCAATATATCATCATGATCTTATTTAAATTAATCGTGTGGTCCTGATTCAGTAGGTCTTCAGCATTTTCCTGAAAGTTTGTGGAAGATTTAAGTGCACATATTTGGTGGGGGGGGTTTGGGGGTGCTCCCCCAAGAATATTTCACATTTTCCAATAATAATTTTAAAATTATGCAATTTTACATCATTTTGGTCCATTGTTGTTATTATTATTATTATTATTACGAGCACTCATTCTAAATATGCAACTCCCCAAAGCAACTATGGCTGAATCGTCCTTTAGTAAATGCCTGAATCAAGATCACGATCTTTTAACGATTAGTTGTCCAGTTCTAGTGACCACTTATGATCGGCTCTCACTTCTCCGCTCTCTATATACAAATAAACATGTACAACATTTCTGTTTGCAAAGACCAAGTGCGTTGTTGTTGTTGTTTTTAACCTGCAGGAGGCAGCAGTAGTAATATCATAGATATTCATGAATTTTAAGAACCTAAAAATATAACGTTATTGTCCTCCGTACCGCCGCACAGAGCTTCAGAAAGCCGGGGATGAGAACTATGTTGAGCAGCCATACCGTTGCTTGAGTTGCCGTGGTAAAGTGCGCATATTTGGTATAAACGCATCAAAGCAGTTGCTGATTAAAAATGCCTTTTGTTAGAATTTTTAAAGCAAGGCGGCAGCCAATGAGACAAAAGCGGCCCACCTTTGAGTTAGATTTGATGTGCCGTTCACGCTAATGTGTACAGCACTTTGGTCTACTCCAGTTGTTTTTAAACGTGCTATATCAATAAAGTTGACGTCAGTTGAGTAGGCTGTCCTTCAATGTGGCCCAGACCACCTCCGAATGTGGTCGATCTCAGTGCATCTGCTGTGCACTCAGACCTGTACTTGGAGCTGTCCACTTGTGACCGGATCACCTGAGGCGCTTGTTAATACCAGGTCTGATCAGGGCACCACTGGATACCCGCTCAAACAAATTATCAACACAAAAAAACAATGCATTTACTTTATTTGTCATTTCTGTGTACTCTTGCAGAAGATAACTGTTTTTATGACAGGTTATCAAAACGAATAAACCCTTTATCAAATGTCAACACGAGTGTTTAACCTTCAGACCATTATGTTGTATTTGCCTTTCAGCTCGATACTGCCGGTCAGCAACAGTTGGGCTCCGTCATAGCCACCCAGCAGGAGGTTCTCAAAAACCTGAATGAGCTGAGGTAAGTAACAACAGTGTGATTGTTGTTGACGTTTGGTCAGTCTTAAAAACTAGCTGTTGTTTTTGCAACAAGCGTAAAGAGAGATCCGTGATACTCCAGAAAAACAAGGGAAATCCTGGCCGTTAAATCCCTCACATCATATTTAATCTCAGGATGCAGTGGCTGCAACATCGCAGGTGTCTGCCAGCCTGATAATCCAGCTGCAGTAACCGTCACATGCACGTGCACATGCACGCTAAAAGCCTCAGCACTAAATGGGATAATCATCATACGGCCTTGATCTTAGCTCTAAACCGTTTTACTCATTTGTTGTGATAAAATAAAACGATTAATTACATTTTAGGCTTGTTGCATAATTACACCTGATGTAAAAACAGGACTTCCTTACACGTATGACATGACGTATTTATCAGCAACTTCAGCCATATGGGAAACGCAAAAGGTGACTCAGTTTTTAAATGATATCTCTGTGACTAACAATTCTGTCATTGCTGAGACATACAGCACGATATGGCAAACGTATACACATGCTTCAAGCTGGCAGGTATCATTAAGTCCATTTTTCTCCAAAACTGTAAAATTAATTAAACCTATCTCCATCCACGTATTTTACTCAATTGACACCAAACTAGCTACACTGAATCTTCAGACTGTCCGTCACTGTGAGTGCTGTCCAGCAGTCGGTTGTGAGCAGAAAAAAGGAGCTTAAAACACCTTGGTAGTGCAAAATAGATTGTATAACCTTTTTTTTTTTTTTTTTTTTTTTTTTTTTTACCATGCAACAAATGTTTTATTTTTTTATTACCTTTCAATTTTTATTCTAAAAATATTGTTTTGAACTGATAGTAATAATCGTTCAAAATTCTTAATGTCGGTTAATCATTGACATCCCTATTAGAGACGCATGATTTCAAAGATTTTTTAAAGGAGCAATAGGCGAAATTCATTCTTTTTAGATTTCAGGAATTTAAAAAATTGCTGTGTAAAGAACTTGTAGCGTAATTTCATCTGGAGAAGAGCGTGACGTCACACGTCCTCTCTGTGTGTTGTTCTCAGCCTCTTTGTTTTCAAGGCGGTCCAGCCGCGCGTGCATGTTAGTGTATGTGAATCTCCGCCCACTCCCCGTTTATAAAATACCACAGTGAGTGGGGAGGGGCAGCGCGTATTTTGAAAGCGAGATGGCACAGAGCGTGACGCGGCCGGCGCACAAAACTTCGACCAAACTATGAAAGGAGGCGATGTAGCACTAAAATAAAACAAGATTCAAAAGTGGCGTTGCCTATTTCTCGCATAAAATATTTTCAGAAATAGATTTTGATGGCTTGTTTAGACAGAATGACAGAAAGTTGTTTCCGGTTGAACAGCAGGCAGAGAGCAGGGAGCAGCGTTCACGAGGGGGGGGGGTGTGGAGAGCGAGAGGAGGGCGAGGAGGTGTGGCTGCTGAGCCGCTTTGTTTTGGTGTACATGCAGTGCACAACTGCGACATGTAGCGGTGAAATGATTTCGCCTATTGCTCCTTTAACTTAAATAACGAACTCACCCTCAAACGACTGTGTGATTCCCATGCCCGCGTTGTCTCTAATGTTAATGGGGAGTGCGAAGGTTTTATCTTCAGTTGGTGTTTTCTTCAGGGTCAGTTTGGCTGATGTACCTGCACGACATACAAAAGGAAACAAGAACAACGTAATGATCTGAATGTAAAACTCTGTTTTGCACACATCTTCTGATACACGACTTCAGCGGTACAGTGTGTCAGCGTACCGTCGATTCTTATCAGTTCCCAGTTGGGGGATTTCTTGCCGTGGGCGAAAGCGAAGGTGAAGGGCTGGGAGAAGGGGGCGCTGTCTGTGTCTTGGGCCTTGATGATGATAGGTTCGGGTTTCTTCACACAGATGAAGGCCTGAGTCTCCGTCAGTTTGGGGAAGTTGTCGTTCACATCCAGCAGCCTCACAGACACGACGCGCTCAGAGGACTTTGTCGGGTTGTCTTCAGAGAGAAAGCATGAAAAAGGTTTTCTGATTGAACAATACTTGGCAAAGGTCAAAGGTCATGAATACAGTTACGTTTTCACAACATAAACAAATAAAAAAACGACATAATTTAATGCTAGAAGACAGAAATGATCTTAGTGTCTTTGTTAGTATTGTTTTTACTTTTTAATTAAACAGAACAAAACCTAAAAAATATTGTAAGATAGAATTAATTAAAAAAAAACCCATTGTAGCCTTTATTCCAACCGGTCAACAAAACAAAAAAAAACACTGTAATAAGCTGTGACTTGCACTGTTTTTGTGCTGCAATGTGTTTTTAGGGGAAGCGTTATTTTGTTTTTTATGTATGGAAGTGCACAAGAAATGTCAAATAAAGGAAATCTGAAATCGGATATGAGTCTAATATCTCACCCTTCTCAAATGCAGTGACAGTGACTTCGAAAGTCTCCAGGGTTTCTCTGTCCAGCTTGTCTTTGGTCGTGATCTCTCCTGTGGCAGCATCGATCTGCAGCCAGCCCTTTGTGTCACCGTCCAACTTAAAACTGCAGCAATCACACAACAGCAATTACACACAAAGATACGCACACACATAGCGAGCAGATATTTGAACTAATGCACCACACAACAGGCTCTAAAGTGGGGGGCCTGGGGAAGTAATGGTAGTCATATAAACACATCAATAGTCTGGTTTAGGTGCACGTGATATTCCTAACAGCAGCAGTAAAATTAGTGATCTGATCCAGAGGAACAATTCCTAAGCGATGAGAGCGCCGCACGTGTGTGTGCTTTCGTAGTCTTGTATTGTACAGTACATCTCGTTAAAGCTCGTAAACCGCAGAACAACACGAACATCGTGTCGGCGTTGTCAACGTCAGGTTTCTAAGAGGATGTTTTGAAGTCTGTATTTGGGTAAGCGGCTCGGAGCTGGTTTGGTAGTTACTACACCAAAAACAAAATAAATAAAGTGAACAAATGGATTCACCATTTAGCTCATAAAATCGTGAACGTAGACTGTATTAAATATACACAGTCTATGGTCTTGTACAAGCATGTCCAAAGTCTGGCCCGGGGGCCAAATGCGGCCCTCAGATTTTAAACGGACCCTAGCTTGTCTCTGAAAATATACTATGACTCCAATATTGGTTAATCAAGCAAGTTCATGTACATGTATTAGTATGGTACTTAAAATAAGATCCTGAGAGTACAATTGTATTGTATGTGTTTTTTTTTTTTAATAACCCATATGATGCGAGTAGCAGATGGCCCCCAGGTATTTTCACATTATCTAATCTGGCCCCCATTCAAAAAGGTTTGGACACCCCTGGTCTTGTAGAAGAATAGTTGTGTATAGTTGTGTATTTCAAGAGTTGGGGATTTTCTGATTTGCTTCAATTCTGTAAAAGATCCTGGAAGCTAGAATCTAGCAGCTATAGAGGAACTGCACCTTAAAGCATACATGCTATTCTATATCTTTAAAAATTGGACACCACTGTGTTTGATAACAAAGGTTAACCCTTGTGCATGCCTTTAAAAAGGTGTTCTGATGTCCATCGAGGACAAAAATGTCAGCGTCAAAACATCTGCCATGAATTTATAGATTGAGATTATTTTGTTAAAGTTTTTAACCAATTTCAGTCCTGATCATTCATTCATTTTCAGAATTTAAACCCTCTAAATGTCTGTTTGTTTACATAATGCCACTGTTGTTATGAAAACCCCCCCTCCACAAAAATATAATGATTTTCTGTATAGTAAATGCTGAGGGGATTTTTCATCAGTGTGGGATATGTCAATGATTATAAACAACATTGATGTTGATACATTGCATGAAACACTGCAGTGCTCCATAATAGAGCAGCAATAACCTGAGTGGAAACCAGGAAAATAGCATGTATTTGCCCCACAGGGCAAACATGAGAAAATGGCTAAATTTGGTAGAAAATAGTAAAAACTACAATTTTGAAGCCAGGACTCTAGATTGAAAGCCTGATATAATAGAATGTAATGGCAGTGAGATCAAAAAATGTGGTTTCAATGGGGACACTATTGTCCATAAAGGTCTGAGTGTCTGTATTTTGGCTACATAGTTTTTTATAGATGTATTATAGGAGCTGGGATCAAAAATTTGAAGGGAAAAAAACCCCTACATCCTTGCCAAAATGTATGCCATGTGCATTAATGCAGACAAAATTAAAAAGCCAAAAATGCCCCTAGTGATGCACAAGGGTTAAATATATCAGGCTTTGGGTACACAGATAATACATGTTGGAAAGATAAATTTATTGTTGGTTTTGGTGTCATGGGATTTGGTGGTTGCTGCTTGGTCTTGCCTGTGTCGTCTTATTTGTGTGTGTGTGTTTACCTGATCTCTTTTGTGTGTGTGTGTGTGTGTGTTCGTACCTGATCTCTTTGCCCTATGGATCCTTTGCCTCCACCCTGAGCAGCACTGATCCCTTGGTGGTGTTTTCAGGCACCGTCACATCCAGGATGTCCAGACTGAACTCTGGAGCCTCGTCTACGTCAGTGAGAGACACTGAGAAGACGGCTGTGGATTCGCTGCCGTACTCCAGACCCTTCATCAGCGGCTCTGGGTTACGAGCATCAATCTGCAGCTTGTAGTTGGGAGAGGACTCAAAGTCCAGAGGCTGTCAGGAGACGAGAAGGCCGGTTAGAGAAAACAGGAAGAGAGGCAAAGAATATATTGAAGGTCAGAACACAGTCGTGACTCTGAGCTTTAATATACTCTCTGCTTGTCCAAAGCATTTTACATTCTTAATCCAGCAGCAATAGAATTATCTTACACTATCAGGATGAGTTTCATAAAGAAATATATGAAACAATAAATGTTTGATCTCTAATGTTTGTTTGATACTGACAACTATTTTGATTGTTTAAGTGATTTCTAAAGCGAAAATGCCAAACATTTGCTTCTCAGATGTGCAGATTTGCAGTTTTTTGTTGTTTTGTATCATTATAAATTTGATATCTTTGTGTTTTGGACTGTTGGTCAGACAAAACAAGACATTTTTAAAGATGACACTTTGGACTGAAGGGAAGTTTTCACAATTTTCTGACATTTTATAGACTAAACCAGGGGTTCCCAAACTTTTTCAGCTCGAGACCCAAAAGATAAATTTGGTGTCTCCCCGGGACCCAAACTTTAAAAAATAAATAAAAAATCAGCCAAAACAGCCCTGCACACCGCATCTGAGCTGAACAGACCAGTGCAGAATGTTCTTCTTCTATTTTAATTAAAAAAATAAATTCACACATCATAGCATTGTTATGCGTTTTGACAATTGGTGACCAAATAAAAATGGGTCCGTGACCCATTTTGGGTCCAGACCCTAACTTTGGGAAAGACTGGACTAAACCATAAATCTATTTATAAAAATAAAATAATAAATTATGAAAATAGTCATTAGTTGCAACCCTATATAAGAACATACACTATGGGAGTTAATAGTGAACATTTTAAGGTATAAGGGACCTTTAATGTTTCAGCAAACAGTTAAAGATCAACAAGTTGTAGGAAATCATGTGTGTGTG
>JAOVVB010012646.1:0-16648 GCA_028570985.1 Heterobranchus longifilis | reverse complement strand
ATTGTACTTTATTACTCCACTAATGTTACATTTGTTTGACAGCTTTAGTTACTTTTCAGATTAAAGTTTTTCATACATTAGCTTATCTTACCTTACGCTAATGAAGTCAGTGGTGTCTATCATTTGTATCATTTGTAATAACAAATAATAATAATAATAATAATAGTGATAATAATAATAATAATAATAATTCGCAATATTGCGAGAAAAAAAAAAATGCGGAAATGGGCATGGCCTATATCAGCAGATTCAGGACACTCCAGTGGACGTGTGGATATTAGGTTTTTGAATGTGCGACGCCGTTGCTGAGGAAGAAAGTGTGGAGGAGATCCTGGAACTGTCCTCTATCTCCTACTGCAGTGATTTCGACACCTACGATGCCTTGGATGAGGAAGAAACCAAGGAGATTCTTGAGTTTGTAAATGGGGCTGAGGAAGAAACTGTAGATGAGATCCAGGAACAGCCCTCTGTCTCCAACTGCAGAGAATACTACAGAGATCAGTAATAACTGATCTCAAGAAATCATATAAAGAGCATTGTTGGAACAAAGCAAAGCTGGAAGACACAATCACCAAAATGACCGCTGAGCTTGAAGAGGACAAGAAGGTGATTGAGAAGCTCCAGAACGATCTGGAGGCGTCCTCTCGTCAACACCAGACAGAAACAGCAGAGTGTGAAAAGGACAACATTGTTTCCTCACTGCAGGAGAAAGTGAACCAGTGGGCCTCAGACCTCAAAGAGGAGCAAACAAAAAACAGTTCACTGCAGAGGGACTTTGAGGCCGCTGTCTCCCAGCAGCAGAAGGAAACACAACAACTCAAACATCTGACTCGTGAGAACCAACAACTCGCTTCTGAGAACAAAAGGCTGCAAGGTGAACTCGAGCTCAATCAAAAGCAGGAAGACCGAGAAGTTTGGAGCAGACTCGAGGACCACGTCAGGCTCAAAGAAGCACTGCAGAAAGCTGAGGACAGATGCTCCTGGCTTCAGCAGCAACTGTTCACATGCATCAGTGACAAGGAGCTCCGGCTCAACGGACAGAAAACTGCCCTGGACGAGAGCACGAAAGCTCTGCACGACCTGCAGCAGAAATACAGCTATCTAGGGAGGAAGCACGTTTGCATGAATTCTGTCTATCATGAGCTGCTTAAAACTCACGAAGCCCTCCGAATCAGATATAAGGCTCGACAGATGCCCCAGACCATAATTCAGCCCACCTCAGTACAGGGCAATGTTATTATAATGAACTAAAACGATATTGCCAGGTTCAAAAACATTATGACCATTCAGTTCTCCAACCATGTATTTTCTATGTAATTACATACTTCTGAGACATTATACCTGGCCCTGACAAAAAAGCAGGGCTTAAGGACAGAAGGTGTCATCTGGTGTATAGATGGTAAATGTGTGATTTGTGGTGCTGATAAACAGATTTGTCTGAACGGGTTTTCTCCTGGTTGCTCAGATTCACCCGCAGCGATATATGTACTGATGTGCTATATCAATGAAAAAAAACGTCAGTCATATTTCCCCCAAAAAATTTAAACAAACAATCAAATAAAAGTTCAATGTGTTTGCCTGTGAATATACTGTATAAATATGATTGTATGACATTATGGTGTCTATAAAGTATAAGTACTGGTATCTGTTTAAGATATGATTTTAACAACACTGAAACTGATCAATTAAAGAAAATGGTAAAATAGTAATTTCCTGTATTCTGGTAATTTTTTATGCATCAATTTATGGTGGAAATGTAAAAAAAAAATGTTTTTTTAATGTAGTCGCCATGCAATGACAATTTAAAATTTTAAAATATAATGCAATATAATGTATTAATGCTCTCAGACATTCACAGTCAATCACAGCAGGATGTCGCCCTGTCTCATAGACTGTTGATGTATTTTGTATTAGTTACCACGTAGCAAATAAAGTATGACAAAAAAAAAAAGGTCTCAACCCAAACATGAAGTAGATTGTGTAAATGACAGGAGTGTAACAATACATAGATCTGGATCGATAAATCGGTCAAAGTTATCATGTTATAATGTAAAAAGTTTCATGTTCTAACAATAATTTATCACATTATAACAAAACTTTTTATGTTCTCACAATAATTTATCATGGTATGACGTGAAAATATCTTGTTATAACATGAAAGTCATCTGTTCTAATAAACTTTTCATGTTATAAACATGATTTTTTCTGATGTGGCAGCAATATGATTCTGTACCTTCCTAAATAGAAATAAATGAAGTGTAATTTCCTCAAAGTGACTTTCATCCTGTTTTACTCTCTCTTACTCTTAAGTGCCTAACAGAAGAAATTATGAAAATAAAGAATAACAACATAAGAACATCTGTTAACCTTGATAAATTACCATATAAATAATTGCAGGCAATATATGTTATTTTAACAAAAAAACTACTGAACTATAACCTAAGATTAGCATATCTACGCATTTCCCCATGTTTTTTTTTTTTTTTAATGCAGACCTTATAGTCTATGCAATGGCTTGAATAATGTAGCCTATAGGGGCTGTGTACTGCTGTGGGTGACCGCCATATTCTGGATATCTATTCAATTTACATGCAAGGATAAAAAAGCAGTGGACATTTCTGGAATGGCCTGATGATGAGTCTGAACATTAAGATTACATTGTCAAAATCTTTAATCCCAAGGCCACTACTTAACTATAATATTGTCAACAACATTTCGTAAAAACTGTGCTAGATATCAAAATTCCCTTTTGGACCAATAAAGTCCCAAGTCTCGTGAATCGTTTAAACTTTGAATCATGTTTCTACGTTACAGTATGGCGAATCGGTATGGCCCCAAATAGGAGTGTTTTTGAGCTCTGTTCACATCGATTTCCCGATTTTCGTGAAAACGGCTGGGTGAATCTCTCATTCTGCACGTTTTTATGTATTTTTTGCCTATGTGTTGGTAACGCTGTGAGAGGAGTAGTGTGCCAAAAAACGCACACGGAAGATGAAGAATACGGAAAACATTATAAGTATGTGCAATCTTATATGGTGTGCTTTGTGCTTATAGCACCTCAGGCACACCAAAATATGTAATACATTTATTGTACTGTAATACAATTAAATCAAGGCACCAACAAAACAATGACATTAATTGTACTTTATCTGAGGAACTATAATATATAACTAAATATAATAATAACTAATATGAAGGTAAAGTAAGGCAGAGTAGTTAATGTGTAGATAACCTGTAAACACATATGAAGCTTCATGGTTATTCACCTGATGGTGCTGAAGATCGCATAGACATCTGGGTTTCTCTCGTCCTTGGTCCTCAGCAGGAAAACATCCTCTGTTTAATATAAAATGACAATGCCATTTAGTATGTGCGTTACACACAGTATAATGTGTGAATTGTGTGTGGAAGAATGTACATTAAAGAGGACAAGTGTGTGTAGATGTCTATGTGTTCATCTGTACATGAAATGCTGGTTAATAAAAGGTCTGTGTATGTCTCACCCAGTTGGTTGAAGTGTGTGTCGATGCCGTGCGGTCCTGGTACAGAGCAGACCAGTCTGGCTTTGATGAAGGTACTCCACTTGTTCACCAGCACTCTTTGGCCACCCACATCATTCTGGCAGAAAATACAGTACACACCATCTATAAAACACAGCTGCATATTCATTTCCAACTACACATTTTCATTGTTTTGGCTCCGGACAGCACAGTTGATTTGGATTGAAACACAGAGGAGGTCTTTGGAGTGGCTGAAACACACTCCTTTGTTTGTACATCACCCCCCAATTTTCAGCAGGACAATGAAGTCAAACTTAAACAAAAGAGAACCAAGGAGGGGTTTTTTATAGGCAATAGTGGAAGTCTGTCACATGACCTCCATCCTAGTGATCATGTATTTCACTGCTGAAGACCAGACTGAGGACAAAAAAGGCCCTGAAACCAGCAGGAAGTCAATATGGCTCCTGAATTTAGTTGGACTGTGTATAACAAGTGCAAATTTGCAATAGCTACAACCACATACGCGCATGCATCTGTTTAGAAGTTATGCGCCTTTTTGTTATAGGCCACTCCCATAGTCCCGCCCTATTTCAAACAATTGCTGTGAACAGAAACACACACCGTCACACACCGTGGGTGCTGGCCACAGTCCTATAGATGTGTAGGGACTCACAATAGATACAGGGGGAGTGTGTGCATGTGTGTGTGTGTGTGTGAGAGAGAGAGAGAGAGAGAGAGAGAGAGACAGAGAGACATAGAGAGAGGGAGAGAGGATCAGTGGTGATAATTGGCAAGAAGCACCACAGGGGAAGTGATGACAACTATTCAGATTCGCCCGAGGGAGGAAAGAGGACTGGAGAGGAAATTCTACAATATGTGTATGTAGGGAGAGGAAGAGAGACAGATGTAGTGAAAGAAGAGTAGGAGAGATAGAGATGAGGATGACAAAGGAAGTTATAATTTGAAGGTTTATGTGGGATTTTGCCGGAGAAGTTTGTGCAAACTTTTGTTGCACAGTCGAGCAGTCTCTGAGGAAATCCTGCAGCTGTGTGTGTGTGTGTGTGTGTGTGTGTGTGTGCGTGTGTATTCTTCCATGCATACCTAGATTTGCGTATGATGCACACAGCACACATATGGTTTTCAAAGACAAATCAATGCGTGAAAGAATGTGAGAGCGTGCAGAGCAGATGGGGATCACAGTTGGCCAGTTTGACAGCTGTGTGGGTTTTTGCAAGGAGAAAGAATTAATATTATTCTGAATATCATGATGCCTTCGGCACTTTGGGGAAATGTAAATATTTGATTGCTCCAAAAGACATCGGTCTAGAGGGTTTGGAACTGTCACAATAGGAGGATAAACCCATAAAACCATTACCTCCTGTCCTGGGAAGTTAATCCTGCAGAAATCTGTACGTGGCCAGTACAGCCCGATAAATCAAATTACTGTCTCTTTTTGTGTTCTCGTGTAACCCTCTAACATGAGACTGAACGGCCTGGTGGAGACTCAAAATTTAAGACCCATAACGGATCCTCCAGAAAACAAGAAAGCCCAAAAGGAGTCCCAGACTCTCCCAGATCACAACTTCTTCCTCAAGTGAAACACACTTTCAGATGTCTCATTCCTGGGACTGAATATCTGTATGTCCATAAGGACATTGTGTAGCTCACCTGGCCATCTGGCTTCACTCATCCCCACCTGCCAACAGATCATCTCTCAATCTTTCTGTGTACATCTGTATTTAATTGGGGTCTTTGGATTATCTGGATTTCTGCACAAGACCCAGTGATAGACATCTCAAAACCTCGACAAGTAAAAGTACCTACATGGCTGGATACGAGATGCCTTTTGCAGCCTGTACTGTATCACCAAATACATTTGTACACGTGAAGAGTTTATAAAGTATCTCACCGCACACACTCGTCCGACACGTGTGTGTATGGCCCCCTCCCTGTCCCCTGCCTCCGTGGCCTTCTCAGTGAAGAAAAAATACACTTTATCGTTGTCTCTGTCATCGTTGTCTGGGATGAGGTGGGCAGCGATGAACTTAGGGTCTGCAGAGGAAGATAGAAGGACGGATGGAGAGATGTGTAAGTAAGTTGAAAGCAACACATCAAAATGCCACTCTTGCTGCTAAAATGTACCATATTTACAATAAACCCTGTCACTTTTTAAGACTGAAGCAATATGGTTTCCCTCTTTTTCCTGTAGGGCTGCAGTGTTGAGTAATGTGATAATGATATTCCTTATGATAAATAAACACATAATAAAGTGTACTCAGTTCTGCCTTTCTGCTGCTTTCACTGTACTGCTAAAATACAACTAATTGCTTGTTGAATAAAAAAAGAAAGGAAATCATTTCCAACATTCTTTTATTGAACTGAACACAAAAGGCACCATAAAAAGTGCAGTTTTCTACTAATACGTTCTTTTAACTACCTCAAAAAAAACCCTGAGTGTTTTTGCGATGTGTCGCAGTCTTTCGCAATGTGTTAAGTTGATATTGCAATGACGATAAACAAATGATGCATTGTGCAGCCCTAATACATAGATACTACATACAAGTCCTCCAAACCATACGACCACATACTGTAGGTCAGTTGTTCTTAGCCTCTAAAATGACCCACAGAGAGCCCCTACCGGTGGCAAGAGATTGGTCACAGTTTTAAACACATGGTTAACTTTGTGAAATGCTCGCAGTTCTGTTCAGGCACCAAAACTACTTGGTTAGGTTTAGAAACAGTTAAAATAACTTTGATACATGACGTAGATACATACATGATGTAGTTACGTACATGACATACTTGTTATGTACATAATTTTACTTACAAATTAACCTAAAATAAGTCAGCATTGACTTTTGGTTTCACATGTCACAGGACATGAACAGCGGTCTCCTGGGTTAAAGTCCTGGGTTTGTTTGACCCATCCATCGACCACTGACCTACTCTATGTGCAGAGTTTGTCGCTCTTTATACCAGTGATGTCCAAATGAAGCTTCATAAACCAGTAGATGTATTTGTTGACCACACTATAATGACGCTCTTGGTTAAAAGAAAAAGACTAAATTAATGGCAATTCTGACTCCCTCCTTTGCTCCTGTCAGAATTATGGCCACTAGAGGTCGCTGCCACAATAAACTAAATATGGGGCATAATAAGCTGCTTGTGCAAACAACCTACGGGGTTGTTTTTTTGGGGGAGGACAGTCTCAAGTATTTGCTACATTTCTAAGTCTTCTATGATGGTAAAATCAATGTCATTGATTTTGGACTGTTCAGACAAAACAAACTCATGTATACATACTGCACATAGTAGACACATGGCCAGCAAAGAAGCCGGCACCATATGGCAGCACCACCAGTAACAGGCTTATAGTGAAAGCCAACCAAAAAACAAAACAACATGTAATGTAATGTAATGAGCACTGATGTTTTCCAATGGCCGCAATGTCCCTGTTTTTTGTAAAGGCTGTCATTTAATCTGGCCTGGAGACCCTGAAGGCTTTTCAATCAATGTCTCCACAGAAGCAATTATAAGGAGAAGCACTTTTGCTGTAAACCCAAATCATCTTCGTGCATTGCCTCCCAGTAAATGTTAGGTGTGCAAGGCAGCAATAGGTGGAAATTGAAAAGCACTACACAGTTATGCTTCAAGGACTGGGAAAGAGTTTCTTTCATTCAATCAGACAAAAGCACCCAGATGCTAATTGAGACAGCATGAATCACTGCTCACAGAAATGTCTGAACCTGTACACTTGGCACTGCAAAAACCTTTACAGGACGTTGCTTTAAATACAGATGTTCCCTATATTTCAAGACTGTAACCATGTTTCACCATCCTTCTTTCTCGCCGGCTCCCTTTCTCTCTCTCGTCCGTTGTGTGATAGACTGACCTAGGGATATAAATGACATGAATTCCTATCTATCATTCCTCCTCCGTCCCCTCTCCCCTTCTTCCTCCCTTGTGCTGTGGAAATCAAAGACTGCTGAGCCAAGGGGAAAAAAGATTCCATCAATCTTCGCTTGTCCCTAACAGTCACGTTTACCTGACAAAGTTGCACAGCACTCTGTGAAATGCGGTTCCTTCCTGCCAAAGCCTTGGCTTATGCCCCTGAAATACTGTTTCTTTCTTTATATTAAATTCTATTTAATGGGCTGCCTCGGTGTCTCAGCAGGCGAAGGTGCATAATGTGAACTTGCAAGATCATGGAATCTGTCTCATGACCTTCGTCACATGTCTCCCTCTCTCTATTTTAAGCTTTATTTATTCAGAGAAGGTTTGCTGAGCATGCAGGCTCGCTAGACAATGCCTTGCTTAACATTCATACAGTTACACACATTCACTGGGAGCTGCCCTGCACTGATGCAGTCTTCAGTATTGGACACTGAGCAGCTGCACTGGTGCAGCATGGGGCTTTGCTTAAAATGGTCCCTCAGTGGTTGAGTTTTAATGCCTACAGTACCTGCATGTCTTCTCAACCTGTTCACATCTACGTCCTTATGAAACCTTAATGGAATTTATACTTCTTTACTTCAGTGAAATTACAATTGTGTAAAAATCAACTTGAAATTGCATCGTAAATTCAAGAACAACAAAGAAGGAATTATTTGGATCACATGATGAGTTGAAAACAACTCTACGCAGCCACCAAGGGAATGTAAGTTTACAAATATAGAAAAAAAAGTTATACAATAATAATAATAATAATATACAATTGGCCCATATCTCAGCATTGCATTCATTTTTTTGTGAAGAAAACTAAATTGAATTGTTATTTTTAAAGTTTGGATTATTATTTAAGATATAAACTTCACTTCAAAAACCTCACAAAGTGGTAAAGAACACAAGCTATATTCACAGAGCCTTCCCTCTCTGATAAACAGCCTCATTCTTCATTTGAAAAGTTAAAACAACCAAAGAGATAATAGAACAATGGCCAAGCATCAGGGAGAACAAAAGACTGAATTAAGCATGTTACATGCATAATACAGACAGGTGATTGTATTAAATGTTCCTGAAAATAACAGGAAATAATCTGATCAAAATTCATCCACGTCTTGTTTTACAGAAATTCCCTGCAGTTATTGTGTTCACTATTTGGGTTAATTGTATAGTTTATCAATTATTCTGTACTGGTATTGATATGTATTGATTGTAACGTATAATATGTATAAATATAAATATGTCAGGGGCCATCACTCAATGATAGTAAAGGGGTCCATGGAGGAAAAAGGTTGGTAACTATTGCTTTAGGCTACAGAAAAATAACATTAAACATACAGACAAGTAGCCTATGGGCTGACTACCACTTTCTTTGTGGTGTTTTATTCAACATGTTTCAAATGTCCATCCAGTCTGTCCAGCAGCTGTCAGTTGGGGCTTTAATGTGTTATATCCTGTCAGTGTTTCTGTATAATGTTTTTGTTGTATCATAAAACTGAAAAAATATTATTTTTCAAAAAGAAGAGCTCCAGGCAACACTCTGGCCAGCCTTGTTTAACCCTGGCTACCTGGTGTTTAGGACGAGACACCGGCTGAGAGACTGGCAGGAACGGACGGTCCTGAGGGAGTTTTAAGCGGAGGGAGAAGTTTTAATTGATTCACATTTTTTGTGGAGCTGTGGAAAGTATTTTCAATGTGTCCTTCTCCAACACACCCAACATGTGCAGGACCGGAGGCACACACACACACACACACGGGAGCACTGGCCTGGAATACAGTTAAATTTAAGACAGTCAAACATTAACAGCAAACAGCGTATTTAACAGCAACACAAGAGCGGATGAGGAAGAGCAAAAGCTACCCATTATCCTCTGTACGTAATAGGGGAAACAACGTCATTGGTTAGACAACATACTAAGGGGCGTGGCTTTAAACCAGCCGGTTACACCTACAATATAGTATATGACATCTAACCTAGCTATTTAGGTCCTGGTATGATAGTGGTCTGTGGTTACATTCTACATTTAAATCTTTCAAATCAAATTTGGCACCAATAAAAATCCTACGTCAGTGAATTTGCCCAATAAAGGTCAGCATTTATTTTGGCAGGGGCAAAACTGAATTAGTGAAAGAATAGGTTCATATTTTTCAAGTCTATCTGAGGAAAGTATACACAGTATACACTATGCACATTGAAAGAAATAATAGTTGCTGTAATCATGTACTCCATAGCCTACTGGCTATAAAGAGATTCATCTGGAAGAGATGGCATACAAAATCCATGGTCCTATTTTTATGCAAAAGTGCACTCTAAAGTTTATCTGAAATTAATTTGCTGCTTCAGCAGTCTGAGTTACACAAATCAAGTGGATATATTCCAAAGTTAGAGTGGTTTTAGTATGTGATTCCCTCTTTTTGTGTGCCCGGACTTGCTTTTTCCTGGCTGAGCTGTCGCAGAGGGATAGCAAAACAAAGAGGGAGTTTTGCACTAAAATACTGTAACTTTGGAAAATACCCCAGTTTTTGTCTAACTCAGACTGCTGAAGACTCATATAAACCTTAGCTGCACTTTGGGATGCATTGTTGTACAGAATGAGGATTGTGGATTTGGTTCCCCATCCTTTTCATTGGAATCCCATTAGAAAGAGAGTTCTTCACAGCAGAGTTTGCAGAACATGAACAATTACAGCAACCTAAAACTTTTGAATTCCACATGAGTATTGCAGACTGTCCTCCCCCAAAAAACGACCCCATATATAATTTGTACAAGCAGCTTATTACAACCCATATCTACGTTGTTAGGTGCCATCCTCTAGTGGTCGTAGTAATTATGACAGGAGCAGAGCAGGAAGTCATGTAATGTAGTATTAAGCCGCGGTCACACATATGCGAATGCTGAGGTGATATTCACTTGTCAAAGTTCACCATGTGATGGGAAGATTCGCCCCTTTGCTCGCATCCAATGGAAGTGAATGGGAGACGAATATTCGGCACTGTAAATGTCACTCATGTGCGACCGTGGGAGGTGTGGTGGATGGGTCAAACAAACATCAGGACATTGGCAGAGGAGTCCTGTGTCCCATCTGAAAATAAAAGTAAATGATGAGTTATTGTAACTTTAGGTAACAAATGGAACTACATCATTTTCTATGTCACATGCATAATTACATCATGTACTTAGAAGTTAAGTAATGTTACAAATGTACTGATTTTAACCTAAATCATGATCTTTTCCTAAAAATAACAAGTGCCAAAACAATCAAGTATCTTGGTACCGAAACCTAACAAAACTGTTTCACAATGTCAATCATGTGTTTAAAACTGTGACGTTTAGGTATGAAGCTGTGTTGATCTCCTGCCACAGGTAGGGGAGCTGATCTAGGACATTTGGTTTGTAGGACTTGTTGGAGTACTATCATAACATGGACCTGAAAAACACTGAATCTGTCCTTTAAACCTTGGATGCAAAATGTGCTGGATTATCATAACTCTCAATTGCTCAACAATTAAGGAGGGTGCAGCTCAGTGTCCTTTCAAAACATGGCCTTCAACCAAAAACACAATGCTGTGCTTGTGCATTTGATGTGAAAGTCCAGCAGAGGGGCAGCCACACTGATCTAATGTGTCCCTGGACAGGTTTGGTTACCTGTTCTTCTCTATCAGATGCTGTTAGCTTCTGGGGGGGTAGCACCCGAAGCATGATTAGCAAACTGTTCTGTTAAATCATGCGAGGTAGTGCAGAATAAATCACAATGTGGATTTAATCAGATTGTGCTGGTGATTGAAAATGTATTTAATTTTTGCCTGCAGAATAGTAATACACCTCAACCCATTCTGCCAATTAGTGGCATTCAACATTTATTTTGGGGGAAAATTGTGACAACCTCGGGGGGGGGGGGGGTGGTGTCACAAATCCATCTATTAGATTCAACATCAAACAATCTTTTAAACAGCAAAATAAAACAGAGTAATCTTAGAACAATGTTTGGCTCATTGTAGGTTTTCCAGATATTTTTGTTATTGATTCATACTGTATAGTCTATTTTGTCAGCAGCTCTGCTTTGATAAAAACCTTGGCATTGCTGTTTTCTGCTCAGGATATTTCTCCCACAGCCACCAGTTTGACACTTCTTAATGCCACAAAAGACAAAAATATATTTCTGTCCCTTTCATGACTACTCGTTTATGGACCTTTTCAAAGAACCAAACATATTCCACTAAAGGGATAGTTAGGATGTTTTGAAGCGGGGTGGTATGAGGTACTTCATAGTCCATAATCCAGTGTATTACCTGCAGTACATGGTGGTCGGCACACCCCCAGTTTGGAGAAGCAGACAGCAGTCCTGACACGGAAGCCAAGCAATGTAAAACTGACAGGGACTGCTGTGACTTTGGTGTTTTAAAAGCATTAGCAACAAACAAACTTGTTTTCAAAGGATTTTGGTGGATTTGAAGAGAGCAATATGACGGCATCAGGCGTTGTAAAAAGGGCTGCTTGACAGCAAGGTAAAATGGTGAAAATATTCCAAATAACTGGGGTTGTGCCAGCTGCCATCTACTGTCGGTTATACATACCTTGTACAACCACACTTAAAAAAGAGGTTACTCAGTAGGCTACTCCTTTTTTTCCAATAATTCTACAAATCCTTGCCTATTTTTGAGCTGTTTGAGCTTCCTTCTAAAGTGCAGCTCATCTCCTCTCTCCACAATTGTTGCTGTCACGTCCCACCAAATGCCAAGGTTGGAAACTAATCTGTGACTTCATTTAAGGCTTTGAGTCCCACAGAATTATGAGTGGATTTACTTCAAGTAGTCGTCCATTACATAACAGTCCTGCATGCCCACTGTACATGAGTAATTCTTCTCTGACGTACTATGATATGGAGAAATGGGACTGTCCTCAGCTAGCCACTGAATGAATTACATGTTATTCCAAGATTGCTTTGCAGAGTCTCCAAAGCTGGAGTATATCCGTCCTCGTTATTCTGACATGATATTGCCCTAAGACAGATCAGACAGCAGATGCTAACGACTAAGCTTGTATAACCCCCTAAAATCTTTGCCCAGCCTTATTTTTCATTGCTGCGTTGATAATAATATTGCAGATATGCTTATGATATGATAGTCTGTCTAAGTATAGAAAGTTCTCTGGGTTTGGCTGAAAGCCTAGAGGATCAACATTATCATTGTGGGCCAAAGAAGCGCTGCCCAGAAGCTTGTCCCCAGAGGCTGCGTAATGAGAGGACAGAGAAAAGCGAAGAGGAATTGAAGCACCTGAAAGCCTGCTGTTCTCAGAGTACAGCAAAAAAAAAAAAAAAACTCCTGCAGTGAGTGTGTTGACATGGCCGTGGGGCCTCTCCAGACAAAGTCACGACCCTGTCCTGCCTCCCGGCCGGCCGGCAACGCCGTTTATCCAACACGTTAGCCCCGTAGCCGCGGTTAGGGTGACTTAACACGAGATGACTCAACAGCTGAAGCAGAATTCCTGAGGATACATGGTTCATCTGAGAGGATACGGGCCCCTTAGCATCCCATTTATTGTGTTGTTAACATGACAAGACATATAGCCACCTCTGGAATACACCATGACAGGTGTGTGATGTTATTGCTCAGTATCAGGGCTATGGGGGGGCATCATAATTCTGCAACAGTATCCTTCGGGGTCTTGAGTCAGTGAAATACTCCCCTCTCTGAAAGACCAGGAGCTACTCTGAGTTAAGTGTTTATTTCTGGATTACTCCAAGGTGCATATGTGGTGTTTAACCTAGATTTTATTGCACAGCAGCCGCATGTCAAACAATTCACTGATGACGTCACAAATGATTACAAATAAAACGCGGAGGCAGACACATCCATAGTCTGGCGGGCTTAGCAAACAGTGCCGGGATAAAGCCTTACTTCCTGTCCGCACAGGAAGTCCGTGTCCAAAGTCCCTTTGCTACAAACAACAACCTCCGAGCTATCAACCTATACGGTGAAAAAGACAAGTTTTGAAGATTTGTGTAATGTGTAGTGTAATAGTGTAATAAGGCAGGCCTGCTCTGTTATTTCAGTGAATGATTGTAAAGATCTACAAAGAATATGTTTACATCATTTTCGTGGAGGTGTTCCACCAAAACAGGTTCCCTTCCGACACTATTTTGCAGAGGCACCGTCGCTGTATCAGGCCAGGGTTTTTTTTTCCCACTATCCACGAGTGAAAGTGCATTAAATCCAGACTTTCCCCCAGCAGCACTGTGGAGATAAGTCTGACTACACAAGACTAGCTAGATAGTGATACTGGAAAAGCAGCTTCAAATTTTGGCCATTAACTCTTGGACCTTAAGATGTCAAATCAATTTTCCACCTCACACTGTATAGAGCTTGGCAACGTGATGTCACGCCGCAGTGCGCTGCAGTGTGCCGCAATGGCTGATGGGAGTGAGGGGCCATGGTGTGCGGCCACTAGCATCCAGTAACCAGACTGTGCTTTGTTATTGAGTTGATATACAGTCTACAGTAGTCATGGGAGGAAGGACTCGTCGTGTCGTTGGTTGAAACCGATTCTAACGTCCGTTCACATATTTCGTGGCCTCACAAGATGGTGGACCCGTTCCCATAATGCACTGCACCGTGACGTCAGTTGCCAAGCTCTATAGCCATATTCTGTAAATATACATTTGAATTTCTGCTGTTAGCCAAACCAGCTTTAACTGTTTATACAGCAATCCCCATCTAAGCTCAGCAAAATGTTCTAGAACGATATAGTTTACAGTAATGACCCAGAGCTTTAAGTAAAGCATTACGTTATTGGTGAAACTATTTGCACACACATTGCATGTTAGAACACCTACTGTGAATGAAGGCCAAACTTCAGAAATTGTATGAATGTACCTGAAAATGTGACAGACGTGTCCAAATTCTCTCCAAACTCTAAAACAGAAAATATGTTACAACAGGCTGTCAAGGCCTAACCCATTTAATGGCTCCTCCAAATGTGGCTGAGGATCCTCATCAACTCCTAAAGTCAGGAAATGACATGTGAATGTATTTATTTACCAGATGTTTGAGTTCAGATGAACAAACAGTAAGTCATTATCACTGCAGGATGTACAGTAAGTAATGGAAGCCAGACAAAACTATACTGTTTGTTCCTGTTTGCAGCTTGAGTATGTACATATGTTGTTGATCACAGTGTTACAGAACAAGCACAAAACCCACATTCTCAGCATGTGTGCATAAATATAACATTTTAGTCCAGGAAATATCCACCTCAAAAGCCTAATTTGTAAAGCTGAATGATATGGCCAAAATGTAATATACTGTATCTATATTGTAATCCTTATATTTATTTATTTTTTTCTAATCAGAATTGTAATTCAACACCCTTTAACAAATGCCAGAACAATAACTCTTTCCCTCACACTTTCTTTCTCTCTCTCTCACACACACACACACACACACACACACACACACACACACACACACAGCAACACTTGTCACATCACAGATTTTCATTTTGATGGAATAAAGAATGATTTGTCATCACAACAGAAAAAGATATACACCATGTGCGATGAAATAAACAAAACAACGGGAGTTGCACACGTCATTGTGTATGTGAAATGGCAAACTGCAGTGTAACCTTACCTCCAAGACCTTACACTTAAATTCTTGGAGAAATCAGATTTTTCTTTTAAAAAGGGAGAGAAAACATAACATTTGAAGTCTCAATAGTTTGGCTTAGCCTTAAAGTATGCATTTTGTGCGAGCAAGAAATAAAGTATACACTATGTTGGAGAGACAGAGGCTTTTAATGTCTACATTTGCATCACTTAAGGCGAATAGCATGACAATCTCCTAAAATGTGTTAAAAGGGAGAGGACAAAATCTATCCCTCATTACCGTTCCTATTACTTCTTGACTTTTCAATTCCGCTGTGATGCAACACAGACATAGATCTAACAGCCCTATCTTCCATTGTGTTGCAATGCACACAGTTTTCCATGTGACATCACTGGGCACCGAGATAAGAATGCAGAGCAGCTCATTGTCTCTTATCTGTCACACAGACTCCAAAACATCCTTCCATTTTTTTTCACTCAGTCATTCGCTTTTCGTGCTTTCTCTGCTTCTGATGAAGTGAGCTACGCATTATGTAATGTGTTTACATGTGGCGACACAGTGAAAAACCATGCTCAGTATGCATATACACACACCTCCTCCATCACGTGGAGTAAACATCAAGTCCCAACATGCCAAATCACATAATTCAAAGGGACATGTAATCTGATCTAATTAAAGACTTAAAGATTACATGTACCATTGCATTGGCAGCGCAGCTAATTGCATTCGCAGAATTTCTTTGCGGTTTGTGATGATAACGGCATAACCACCATTCAGTCAAACCCTGGCTTCATTTGCATTCTTTCCACCAAAATATAAAATGTGGTAAAATGTGATAGTGTGAGAAAGAAAGGAAGAGAAATCAAACTGCATGAACATAAAATCATACTGATGAAGACGATTAGAAGGCCTAGTGGTTAAATACCAGAAATTGAAGACAACATTGCAGATGGAATACACTGTGTAATTACAACTAATGCAGCTTAAAAATTTGCATCCTCAGGGTTTACTGGGTGGGTGTAATTCTAAATGGATTAAAAGAGGTTCCTATAACCAGAACCTATATAGGGGACAAGTAAGTCAACGCATGGGACATGAAGCGGAGTCAAAAGCGATGTATACGTTGCACCGAGGTCATGCAGGTGCACCGGAATTTTTGTTGCCAGGGGCCAGTAGACTTTAACATTAGTGTTTGTCAGATGGTCAAACAGCTGTGGAAATATGACTGCCTTCCAAAAGAGATGGCCTATAAATGTGCCCATGTTTAACGTTTAGCGTTTTTCACTATGCCTTTGAGTGTGCCCGTTTAAAACAGCTATAAACATGTGTGCCTTCCAACGTGGTCGCACAACATGCTGTAAAAACTAGTTCTTTTTGAACGTTAGGGATGGGCATCATTTCAATTTTATCGATTCCGATTCCGATTCTGATTCCAATTCTGCAAATCGATTCCGGTTCTTATCGATTCTCGATTCCGATTCCAGAGAAATTGTACTACATTATTCTGCTACACCTACCACGGTATAGGCCTTATCATACAGTAGTTTACTGTAGACTATAATGTTTGTTATTCTGTCAGCTGTTTCTGCTGTGCTATGGCA
>JAOVVB010012628.1:0-16648 GCA_028570985.1 Heterobranchus longifilis | reverse complement strand
TTCTAATGTACTGCTTAGGCCAATCTCTGGTTTTTCTGCACCAATGTGTCAAAACCCACCTGAGTAAACAATCTGATTGCTCCTGATTGCTGCCTAATCAGTCCTGGTGAAATGAGCTTTGTAGCTTATGTAGGACTGTGATTTATCTATGAATTACGCATGGTTTAAAGTTTCTGAACTATTTAGAAATCCTTAGCACTCTGGTTTATTTAGTTAGTTCGAACAGTGTTTGTTCAGTAATTTTCACTTCACCACACCTTACAGGCGTAGATCAATATTATTCCTTATTTCTCAGTAATTATTAAAAAACAAAAAAAACGGAACTGCAAAAACATTATTGTTTTTGGTATTGCAGGAAATATAAGGTTTGTTCAGTATTAGTTTCATAAGTATTATCTAATAATGAATGAGCGCTGAAGTGAGACACAGTTTAAATAAGAGTGGATGTTTGAATGTGTTTTTACATTTATATATAAAAAAAAATTAATGAACAAATAAAAGCAAGAAAATCAAAGCAAAAAGAACAGGCCTATACATGACTAAAGAGTTATGGCTCGAATATGCACGAAAAACAAAAAGGACGTTGTTTAATTTAATTATCAGAAGGAATGAATTGCACTATCTTGGCTGAGAAGTTCACAGAGGAAAAAGAGAGAGAAAGAGAGCGAGAGAGAGAGAGAGAGAGAGAGAGAGAGAAAAATTTGGACCAGGAGACGCAACACACCATAACCAATACTTATCTGCATTTTTCTCCCTGCCAAATACGCTGTACTAAATTCTGCCATATCGCGTAACGTAAGATGTGTGCTTTTTTGGCCTGGCCCGTGCACAAAAATAACAATCACTAGGTTCAACTGACCCTAGTCACATTGCTCACTGGCTTGTGACTGCAATTCCCTTTAAGACAAGACTCATGAATAGTCGAGTTCTGTGCCGAAAATAAAACGCACTCAGAGGCAGGATTATGTTCCACATTTATCTATCTGTCTATCTATCTAAAAACACACACACACTATATACAATATGTATGTATATGTTATATACACGTGTGTGTGTGTGTGTGTGTGAGAGAGAGAGAGAGAGAGAGAGAGAGACGTGTCTGCTTGTAATTCACTTACAGGCACAGCTTCGACACTCAATCAGGTCAGCGATGGCGGGCCGCAGGAACCCATCCAAACCCATGTGCCGGATCCATTACCTGCACACAGGCCGGCGCCACATGTGGGATGACTAATATATTCCTATACATTGCTGTAAATATTATGTATTTCCTGGCAATGGCACTCCATTGCCAGTGTAATAAACATATTATTTTATCCAGCACAGACAACTGTGCTATTATTCACAAGTACAGGACTTTTATTATTCTCTGGCTGCTGGTTTCGATTTGAAGGACAAGCCACTGGACGTGAAACATATGGCCAACAGGTTTGTCTAACTCCAGTTTTGGTGAATTAATAAAATCATCACCACAGCCTGGGCCTTGTACTGAGAACCTGAGATACAAAATATGGAGAGAAAAAGATGTTCAAAAGGTCTAATTGGAAGTTAACATGGTGTATTAATATAATTAGTGAGTAATTCCACACACACACACACAAAAAAAAAAAAACAGCAATAAGTGGGTAATGATGGTTGTGAGCTACGTTTTAATTTGTCAGTTGGTTCTAAATAAAACAAATCAGAATTTAAATAATAATAAGCAATTATTATTACATTATTATTAAATGTCACGGTTTCATGAACATCAGATAAACGTCACCGGATATTATTTTATTTTACTGACATCCTTTTTAATCAACATAGCAAGACAAGTTTGCATGAAAGAACATGCGTTTAATGGGAAATAAATAATTATACACTTTAATACCCCACCAGTGCGCATGTACAATATTTCCATTATAACTTAACACTTAACCGGGGATGGACACTTAATACACATGTACTGTATTCGGACTTTGAACTAATAAATATATGAAACAAAAGTATGTATTTATAAGAGATTTGAAAAACAAAGCGTTCACAAAAATGAATCCAAAAAAGTACTCAGACACCACAAATGAGCAACACTACTGTAATACTTTGTGGCGATTACAGCTTCAAGATGTCTAGAGTCAGAAGCAAATAACGCTGTGCAGTATTGTGGTTTCATTTTGGCCCATTGTTGTGGCAAATCATATTCAAATCCCCAAAGTTACGAGTGGTGTATTCACAACTTCAAAATCTCGGTTCCTTCGTGCTCTACAGGGTGGGTGAAAAGTAACTAGGCATTAAAATTGATAATAAAGTCCACATTTCTTTTTCTTTTTAAATAAATTTAGTCTTGTCCAATTCTTTTTCCCAGATTTTTTCCCTAATTTAGTTGTGTCAAATTCCTTCCCGTCACTAGGGGGGGCTCCCACATTAAGGCTACTTACTACCACTCAGCCAGGAGGGCCGTGAGCTGTCTGTCACGTGTTTCCTCTGTACCACGTGACACCATCCGACCTCTTCTTTTCGAACACACTCGGAGGACAGAATGGCGTAGAGCCGTGATTAATGTGGGAGCACAAGTACAGTACCTCTCATCCCTCCCCCCTGAGAGAGCTCGGCCAATTTAGCTCTCTGGAGGCCTCCGGCTGTGAGAGGTTACAGCATCACCCGGGAACCGAACCAGCGATCTCCGGATGATAGGGCGAGCACTTTGCCACTGCGCCACTCGGAGGCCAGCTAATCAATCTTTTCATGTGTAAATTTCCATATACTCATCCTGGAGTACATTTGGGCTATCAATTTTTGTTTTGCCCGAAAATTATGGGATTTTCATAAATACCAAATATCTTGTGCATCTTGAGCAACTGCAATTTTTAACAAATCCATTGCATTCCATCTTTTATTCCCTCTCCTCTTTTTTAAACCTAGTTTTCCCCATTACACCATTACCTCATACCTTTTCTGTCCCCATTTTATTTACTTTTAGTTTGGTGCATTTGTGGCATTATTTACATGGTGGATTTGTAAGAATGTGGTGACAGGGTGTTTAATTAGGTTAATTATCAAGGGTACTTGTGAAGAGAATGAGTGAAGGCATGATAGAGCATAAGAAATTAGATGTGGATGGACACTTGTAGTATAGTCAAGACAGGTTTTTCAAATAAACACTTGTCAAATTTAGCCAATATAATAAAGCTTGGATTTACCAACTTATACAATATGTATAGGTTATATCTCTCCAGCTTGAGAAGTATTGCTACTGTACTTATCAAAAAAAACAAAAAAAAAGCAGCAATTCTGCCTTCTTAATTATTTTACCCCATATGAGCAATACATTTATATTTGAGCCCTCCCCGAACTGCTGAGACAAAGTTTTAAGTATAAATTATATATAATGTCTTTAATGGACTGTTGTTCAGATACTGTACTTTGGGCTATATAGTGTACTGTATCTATTTTTAGTGTCTTCATTGAGTAATGCAACCTTTGTGCTGTTAACAGAAAAAGAAAGAAAGAAATACTCATCATATTCATTTCCTTCTCATTTATCCTTATTAACGTCTAACCCAGGGCAGTTGAAGCCACAAGCAGGCTATGTCATGCAGAGATGGACCAGACTCGGCAAAGATGATAACTGCTGTGCAGTTTAGCAAGGAAACTTAATTATTTCATACATGGCACCCTCCTTATGAGACCACCCAAGCTCTAAACATAAACTTTAATGCTTCAGTTCGATTTGTCTCTTGTATCAGAAATGCTTCATGCCAGTGGTGACAATAGCAATTGCATGAGCACTAGGCACTAAAAAAAGAAAATACCCTACAGACTACATTAACCAAATCTTTTGCCATTCAGTAGGCAGACAATGTCTCATTTCCGAAAACAAATAAGGCAACTGGTAGCCTAGATTTAATCATCAAGCATTTTAATGCAACTTTCAAAAAATCATAAGCAATAAAAATGGAAACATTCCAGGGACACAGATGGCTGCTAAACAGTTTTTATGATTCCATAGTCTGTTTAATCGAGTCCAACATAGGATGTATTTGTGTTTTAATTCTACAGTTACTTGCTTCTTTATATTCCTATTGATTTGAAATACTGACATGTCAGCTTTACTACAGTTTGCCATTTTAGTATCACACCCTAACACCATCTAAGTTCCTTGCTAGATTTAATGACCACTATGTACTGTATCCTCTCACATGTCCAAGTAATTAGTTTCATCATTTCAATCAAACATGTATGTTATCAGTGTGAATAAAAAATACAGTAAAAAAAAAAATTGGACATTATACTGTATATTCACCTCAAAGTTGCACACACTTTTGGCTTTGTAATCATTTTTGGTAGGTATATTTGATATACAACCTGATATAACCTAATAATTAAATGAACACTACTGTATATGTTATATAAATAAAAGATAGAATATAAACAAAGTATATGGAAACTATATTATAAAGATATACTTGTAAATATTACACAAAAATACATGAAATTAAATGCTGCAAAACATGATTGCCATAGATTAGGAAATTTGCACATCTCCATGTCAGTGAAGGTGAATGAATACTTGTACAAAGATTAATTTTCCCATAAAATAAAAAATATATATACTTTTGATTAACTATTTGACTTTTTTTTTTTTTTTTTTTACATTTTCAGTGCCTTATTGGGGAATAGAATGTACATCTTTAGTATATATGCAGTACTGAGTCACCCTTTATTTCCTTTTATTCAATTAAATGACATAGATTAAATTAAAGAAATGGAAACATTTTAACTGTGACAGGCTGCAATTTGTCTAAAAATTGGTTGTTAATGCAACAACCTCAGCAGCAACCTCATTTCCCCTCTCATCTGTTCCAAACACTCAGCATTCAGCATCACCATTACACTAATTACCAGCGTAATCACCTGTCCTCATCTGCACTGTTTTTCACTGTGGTTCATGCCTAATTTATGTTTTTTTGGTTTTTTTTGCTTGAATAATTAATAGATCAGTGTGTGGTTTAACAAAAAAAAGCATTCCATTAAAACTGGTCAGGTACAGGGACTGTACTGAAAATGAGAGCCAAAAGTCCTTCAATAGCCTGGAGAATTATTTCTCAAGACTATATTAAAAATACCAAAAAAATTTAAAATAATCCTCTGCCTCTTTGGAAACAAATTATGAAGAAATGAAGCATGGCTCAAGACTTTTGCACAATACTGGATTTTGTAGATGAATGGTATATTAAGTCATATTTAAGTGCAGAATTTGTACATTACTGTTATTCCACCACCAAGGCACAGGCCGGGCATGAACTGGAAGCTCCCAGAACTCTATTGTCACTTCTTAAGTTAGTAGGAAGTTTTAATAAACTAATTGAGTTTTACCTCTCCTTTAACTGAATGGCTCCTATACAAAATCTACTCCTTTTGCTCACCTTCAGTTTGTAGTTGACACCATAGGAAAGTCTTTTTGTGGATAAAAGTTTTAACCAGTAGTATTTTTAACAGTTAATAATGGTGATTTAAACATCATGCTTTGGGGCTGTTTTTTCTACCCTTGGAACTGGTGCATTGCACAAAGTGTATGAAATAATAAAGAAGAAGTAATACGTCAGATTTTTGCAGCATAAACTCATATCATTGTCATAAAATAAAAGCAAGCTAAAATTAAGATTTGAGAGCCTCAACCTTATCAAAAATCTGTTTAAAAGACAGGTCCATGCAAATAATTCAACAAATTTAATTAAATACCAATTTTACCAAGAGAAATGTACAAATATTACACCAAAACTTAGCCAAAAGCTTGCTGAACGCTACCAAAAAACTGCTAAAAGACATTCAACCAAATATTAAGTGTGCTGTATGTATATTTTTTCAAACATGTATGTATAATTTTGACCCTGTGTTGATTTTTAAGAAATCCAGAATAAGTAAAAACCTGTGCATCAAATTCTTAGGCCTTTCTTTTGCCTAAGTAAAAGGCATATACTGATATCCCATTATGCGGTAGTTGATGCCTACTAAAAGAGGACCAAGGAATGTCAACCGGTGAACCAGGGTCATAGGCGACCAAGGCTTTTTTATGAGGGTGGGGAGTGAAGGCTAGCCTGTCTATTCTGATCTGACCGAGGATCTACTGTAACACAAATTGCTGAAAAGGCTAATGCTGGCTATGATAGAAAAATGTCAGAACACATGATGATTTGCAGCTTGTAGAGTTGTAACAACCGGAGCTGAACAGGTGGACTTTCAGTGGCATGTGGACTTGTAGTGATGTGGACTTAATGGTAAATGGTATTGAATGGCAGCTCATAATGCTTTGGAATGCAAATGCACCATTATTTCAATGGAAGAGCATTCAATTTCATGCTCCTATAGAGTGGTTATAAAGAAAATATATCCCCAAAGGTATAAGTTAACATGGGAGCCTTTATAAAAACATTTCTTAATACTTTCTGAATGTGATGTTAGCAAAGGAAAACAAAAACAGTCTCAAACTGTCAAAGCATAGTAATGGACACATCTTCTCTCTCTTCAATTCAAATATAAGATATTGTGGCTGACGACCATCATGCCTTGCGGGGGTTTTTCCATGTGTTCACCCTGTTGGGGAAGGGTGTTTGGGTTAGTGGCTTCGGCCAGGGTTGTGTGTTAGAGTGTGTGTGTGACCTGTTGAATGTGCTCTGTAAAACGTAAACCTGTAAAACGCTACAATATTATACATCATAAAAGATTACTTCATCCAAAATGCTCCAGTATTGCCGTATAAAATATTTATGAATTGTTTATGGATATGTTAAAAAAAAGGCTCAATATATAAAAGCATAAGGGTATCTTTTAAATATTGCATTGCCAACATTTTATTGATCAGTAACATTATAAACCTTCATTCTGAAAAGTTACCGCTGTACTTGTTATTTTCATACATAAAATAGTTTAAACTTTTGTTGTTGGTGTTTTTTTTTTTTTTTACATTTCTACACATATTTTGTACATGTATAAGCAGGATAAGAAGTCCCGGCTTTGTTTTTTTGTTAAGGGCTTGTATGTTATCTCCTTTCTCACAGTCTATACTACTTTATCCTGTATTCAGGGTCGCTGGGACCTGGAGCCTATCGCAGCAGACTGGGCATGATGGGGGGGCATCCACATCCTGGCCGGGAATCAAACCCGGACCCTGGAGGTGCAAGGTGACAGTGCTAACCACTACACCACCGTGGGCTTTGGGCAGCAGTGATTACATATAACATGTTAGTCATGCATGTATCACAGCATGTATTAGTCCTATATTATACAAAATATTAATCACATCCATTAACATAAATACTGTTCATATAAAAACTGGGCAAGAGACTGATTTTTGTGCTTCATGGCCAAGAGAAGTACAACACTGCAGTGGCCCTCCCAAAAGTCACGTTGCTTTAGGCCTTGTTTATAAACATGATAAATATTTTACAGCAAAATCAGCAGACCTTAGTCCATTAATTAAGTTTTTTATCCAGGGATTTTCAATTAAATTGTATTTATATAGCATTTTAGTCCATTGTTGCAAAGCAGCTTTACAGAATCAAAAGAAAATTAGGGAAATCATTATGAAATGTGTGTAAACTAGAACTGTCAGATTGTCCCTGACATTTTTGGATTTTTCATTCTGGAAAATCTTGTATGATGCTTCCTTAGACACAATAATAATAATAATAATAATAATAATAATAATAATAATTAAAAAAACATTAAAGATTCACTTGCCAAAACCTGAAATGAAACCATTCCTCAGATTTTTAAAGCAGACTATTTAAAAAGGTGGTTTGCCTTTCTCCACCAGTAGGAGTCCACATACTGTATAAGGACAAGGCATGCCCTCACAGCATTTTTGTGTGACTCAATACTTACTGTGTTGGACGCTGGTACTCATTGTGTGAATTGCTGATGTCACCCACAACAGATTTGCTGCATGCATCAGATGAAGGAAGTAAAAAAAAGTCAAGTTTATGAATAATTCCTCTTGCATATTATTTGTCTCTGGAGGTATGTACCGTAAGAAAGCTGCTGGCTCATGCAAACAACCATTTAGCAGAATCTGAGGAATCATATATTAAAGAGTTCACATCAGAGAGAGCACAGATTATAGGTCAATACTCATTATGAGCACACACACAGACTCGGATTTTACACACAGCACTCAGTCTTCTGACAATTAAGGTGATGCTTTGTAAAAGTAGATTTAGGAAAATGTGTTTGGGTTGCTAATTAAAAAGTAAAAGTGAAGAAGGTCAGAAGTACATGATCTCTCACACACACACACACACACACACACACACACACACACACACACTCGCATACACACCCACTAAGGGTACACACCCCCTAGGTACAAAACAGTTTGCCAGTAGTCATTCATGCTAATAGCAGAACAATGATTTATGTTGCATCAGATGACAGGTGGTGGTAAATGTAAATGAAGTAATACACCACAGTGCATGGTCAATTATTATCACCCAGGACAATGTAGTGAATGGGGTACAGAAAAATAGGTCAGATGAAACAGTCACTGTCAGTTAGTAAAATGTATCACATTTGAGGTAAGCTGAAAAGAAGCTTCAGAATTGCACTAGTCTCCATTATCAACGTCAGAGTGGTGGTGGCTAAATAACATTTTCCTTTATACAGTATCTGCTTTTGTCTAGAAATTATCAATCTGCACATTTACCTTGAAAAACATTAACAAAGAGGCGGATGTTTACTGTAGGTGATCAGACCATGACAGAATTTTTCAGCTCTATGTAAGATGTAGTAAAATCAGCAAAGATCCATTGCCCAGTCTAACAGTGTTGTGATTAGACTGAAATAAAATAGTACTAGGAATAATAATAAGGGCACTGGTGGCTCAGTGGTAGGTGTTTCGCCTGCCATACGGAAGGCCCGGGTTTGATTCCCAGCCAGTGCACAAACCCCAGCCACTGGATGCAGTGTCGGTCCCAAGCCCGTATAAAATGGGAGGGTTGTGTCAGGAAGGGCATCCGGCGTAAAACCTGTGCCAAGTTGTAGTGCGGACCGGATATTCCGCTGTGGCGACCCCTTTGCCGGGAGCAGCCGAAAGACCAACAACAACATGTGAAACATTGCTCATCTTATTATAATATATATATCACTTTTTATGTTTTTAAAGTTATATAAAACCGATGCTGCAATTTAATCACTCATGCCTATGTTATGTTTTTTGTGTTGTTGCTTGCTTGGTTGTTTCTTATTTTTTTGTTCATTGAAGAATCACTGTATTGACCATTTCCATTATAATGTTATAATGTACGAATGCAAATGTGAAAATATGACAATATTTTCCAAGAATTATTATTATTATTATTATTATTAAAATTATTGTACCAAAATGTTGTTAGAGGGGCAGATAGTTATAGGGGAAAGCAAACCTCTCATTACATCATCATCTGATACTTTAGTAAAGCTTATAATTTAAAAATCACACAGCAGAACTCCCAGCTCACACTTATTAGCACACAGGGTATAATTGCACTGTTGTTTTGGAATTAGACATGCTTTCTGACAGCTCATCTGTTGCCATGATTAACACTGTGCTAGTGGAAAAGACATAAAATGGATTTAATACTCAACAGAAAATGTCACTTTTTAAATGAATGCCTTATCCAGCTTTTCATCCTTTCTTTCTTTCTTATTTATTTATACATAGAAAGATTTTGATATTTAGGATGCTAATAGTAGGTTTTACGCTAAGGTTATGTTAATTAACATTAAGTACTGCATAACATTTATGAGCCATAACTATTAGTAATGCAAATAAATTGGAGAGCCATTATCACCCAAAAGGTTTTATTCCTATTCAATTTATACTACAGAAATTTTGTGACAATTATTAAAAAAATATATAAAAAATTAAGATAAATTTTAATGAAATCATTTATTTTATATTTAATTACATAATGAGATGCATTTATGGCAGCATCTAATACCCATCCAAAAATACATCCAAATTATTTAAAAAATAAATAACTAAAAAATCCCAAAGACTACGATTTTATTCAATCATCTTTGGCTTTGATTACAGCACAGAATGTGGTGGCCAGTTCATGTGTGAAAACGATTCCACATGTTCCCAGAAGCACTCTGAGTGCTGAAATGTCACTTGTGTCACCAGGGGGAAAAATTGATTAATGTGATAACCTGGTCATTCAATACATTCAGCCATCAGCTGACTATTGACTTCACTTCATTGCCACATAACTTTGCTGAGCCCTGAGCTGACCAACTGAAGCAACTACAGATCATAACTCAGAGGCTTATACAGTGGGCACTATATGCCTGATGGTACATCGCTTCAGGTGATTCCCTTCTTATTCTGGAATAGGGTCAATCTGAGCTCATCAGAGCCAAGTGCTTTGCAATCTTGATTTTTTCCGGCCACATTTCTTCCATAAAGTTGACAATATAGCACTATTCTTCCAAAGTTTCATAATGTGTTGAAGGGTTCTTTACCCAGTTGCAACAATTTTAAATATCCTAGGTGTTTTCTTTGCTTAATGCAGCCCAATAATTTGACCCTTCTGAAATGATGACTTTATTTTGGAAAGGCAGTGTACATAATAACAGTTGTAAAAGGTTGTTCACTCATTTTCCACTCAAGTTAATAAGACAATGAAGGTACAACTTTTTAAAGAGAAACAATAAAACAAACAAAAAAAAGTCCTTTGTCTGTAAACCTTTTCTTACAGAAAAATTAAGTTCTTCAGCCCTGACATTTACAAATTTTATTTTATACTTCTATAAATGCAAAAAGGAACATCTTCTTACAGAAAGTTTCACCATAACAAGAAATATAAAGATTAACTGGGTGGACAACGTACTGGGAAATTATACATTTAGATAAATCATTAAAATGTTGCTAAATTAAAGGTTGAAGTAGCCAGTCCAAAAAATGCACCTAATGGAAAGTAAAAAAGAAATCTCACTACTTTCAAATGTATACATTAAAACATTTTAAACTAACTTTAAATCAATTTAGCTAGAATTTGCCATACTGCTTAGCCAATTATTTCAGTTACTAGAGTCAGAGCTAGTGTAACCTGGAATTAGTAAGTATAACTAAATAACATTGTTAAATATAGCCAGTTAAGCTAATAAGCTTCGCAAAGAAGCTAAACTTACCTCACCATAAGAAAAAAAAATGCATTGATGGGATAACCTGGTCATTCGGTTTATTCAGGTCATCAGCTGACTTTATTTTATTGTCAAATAACATTGCTGTGTCTAGACCTGACCAACTGAGACACCCCAGATCAAAACACTGCCTCTAGTGGCTTGTACAGGAAACTATGCATGATGGGTGCATCGCTTCATGCCCTTACATCTTCTTATACTGATGCATCCATCACTCAGGAATAGGGTCAGTCTAAACTCATTAGACCACATGACATTTTTTCATTGCTCCAAAGTTTTTAAAATCTTTATGGTCTTAAGCATATTAAAGTTTTTTTCTGATTAGCCTTAGTAAAAAGTGGCCACACAGCTGTTTACTCCTAGTCCTGTGTGTTCTCATCAGATGTGTCTCTGGAAATGCTCTAAGTTTCACTATTACACTGTGATTTTTACTGTTGATTTTTTTTTCACAGTGCATCTTCATCCAGCATTCAAGTGATCTCCATTCATGATTTTTTTTCTGACATTTGTCTCCTTAGTTGTTTTCTTTTTGGATGCACATCAATTGCAATAAATCTAGATAATTTGTCCCTTCTGAAATTATGACCTTTTTTGGCTAGGCAGTTTATAATGTGTGGAATGAAAATAGTCATGGCTGGTGATGAGATTCAATGTTTTTTTTTTTTTTTTAATTGATGAAATAGGTTGGATGATTGGATGCCAAGGCTAAATTCATTTATTTGACAGATTTCACTGAAATGTAATTAAGCAAGAGTACAAGTTATTAATTTTGTTAAAACTGAACTTAAGTATAAACAAACCAAAATAATACTTAAGTGCAGTAACAAAGTACAGGTGTTTTGTTATGAAAATAAAAAATAAAAAACAGTCAGTACTGAATGCATCATCAATTAATAAAATATGAATTTGTTTTGCATTTTTATTTGGAGTTAGTTAACATGAAACCCATCAGAAAGGAAACCCAGCTCACCAGACAACACCTCTGCGATTTGCCTGCACTTTTTCCAAACACCACACTGGAGTGAAGGAGCTATGGCCCTGCAGGCAGACCATGACTTTTTATGTGTTTGGACAGAGCTCTGTCCTCTGAGAAAATCACTGCACCCTGCTGTCACATTGAGGAGAAGGAGAAAGAGATAAACTGAGAGGTGCAGAACAGAGTTTGTTTGTGGCATTTGACAAAGATTCAGTGTGCTGTAGCAATACTGGCAGAAGAAACATCATTAGCTTGATAATGATGAGTGCTGTGAGAATTTAATGAGAATAATATTATACATTTTAGTTCAAATGAAAGTGCACTGCACTTATGGAGACTTTTCTAGACATTACTAGCACCTTACACATACTGAATCTAAGTACTCCATGCATTAGAAGAATGAAGACTGATTGCCTTTCCAATGTCCCTAACATTTATTGTGTTTAAGCCAGAACAAATCCATAAATATATTTGTGGGAAGGATCTCGGCTTCATCAAGTTCAGCCAAGTGCAGATTCTTGAAATATTTGGTTCAGGGTTGTTAAAGAACAGTGTTGAGAGACAAGAGTCAACTCCATATTATTGTTCTAGAAACAGACTTGCACAAGTGAACTTAATGTTTATGTACAAAAAAGTATGTAGCTGTTAAGATGTGGATTTTTTGCAATGTGGCTACAAAAATGTCATTGTTTCATTGGGATGGACAGATTTAGATTATTCAGTTATTCATCCACAAACTGAAATTTCTATCTAATCTCAGTATGTCAAGAAATAAAAAACCTAGTAAAAATTTTTTTCACATTATCATAGTTTCAATAATGTTATTGAAATGACATGCAACAAGTATATTTTTTGTTCTACGTTTTATGTCTTATGACCTTATGCTGTGTTGTTCTGTTATTTACTAGAGGCATAGACAGCCAGGTAAAGTCTGGATTCTGATTAGATCTTTTTTTCTGAAGGCTATTTGAGCACAGCTTGATACAACATCACTACACAATCATGCCACAAATACTGTGCTTTGTATTGGAGTCTGATATGCTTATGCTGCTTATATGTATGGACTAAATCTGTTATGGGAATATGTTGGGAATATATGCTTATACGTATGGACTATGCTGTTATGGAAAATAATCCATGATGGCGAGGTAAAATTTAATCCTCATTCACTCATCTTCTATAACACTTTATCCTGTATTCAGAGTCACGCGGAGACTTAGGGGACGAGGCGGGGTACACCCTGAACAGTGCAATTTTTTGGGAACGCCAATTAGCCTAATCTGCATGTCTTTGGAAGGGAACCCACCAAGCACGGGGAGAACATGCAAACTCCATGCACACAGAGACAGGAATCGAGCCTGGCCAGGAATCGAACCCGGACTCTGGAGGTGTAAGGCGACAGTGCTAACCACTACACCACTGTGCCGCCAGTAAAATGTATTTTTTTTCTATAATCCCACATCCTTCACTAATAATAATAATAATAAAAATAAAAATAATACAAAATATCAAGCCATACTTAAAAATTTTGTTTAGTTTATAGTTAGATTTATTGTTGTGGAATGTTGTGGAAAGTCAATGTCTCTCCTGACGTTAATAGGCCAAAAAATATGATGTTAGTCATCTTACAGAACAAGTAGAACTGTCCTTTAAACATGCTATACTGTATAATGAAAGCTTTTTTGTATTGCAGATTGATTTTCTGCTTATGAAAGCAAGAGGAGTTGACTCTTAAACATTTGTAGAAATAATTCCCAACTTTTTAACATAAAACTGTCAATAAATAACATGCACCAAAACCTCCATCAGCTCCCCTGACCTACAAGTTATCCATTAAACATAACATCTGTTATGTCTGTAACATCTGAAGAGAGCTGAAACAGTCTACATCTATTAAAAAAAAAACAAGTACTTCTGGTGCTCACTTTAAGAGAGAGCCAAGGGAGAATATAGGCCTCCTTGCTCTTGAAAAATTGCTTGTTACTGCAATAACTGCAGTTTTCATGTGGGATAAACTGAGTTGTTAATTCATTAATGCAACTTTAACAGAACTTGTATTTGCCATACTCAGCAATATATTATGGTATTATGCGGAATGCTTTGTTTTTTATGAAGGACCTTTGGCAGGGTTTCGTCACGCACATAAATACATAGCAGCCTAATCAATAATAGAGCAAGGTATTTATGGAAGGCTTTTTTCCAAAAAGAAATTTAGTTTTTAGTTGAGATGTCTGTAAAAACTTTGCACAGCAAATAACTGGCCTACTTTAAGAATGTTGTTTCTGTGAGTCACCTTCATTTGGGTACTGTATAGCGAAGTGACCCAATACAGGGGGAGCCATTGCTATAACAGAAGCTGGGGGTCTCTAACATTTTGAACTTTCACCTGTATAAGGAACTATATAGACTTTGTAGTCAATTATTTATTTAATGATCATAATCAAGCTATTTAAATATGAGGCTCATTCATTAATTGTAAAAGCTATGATATATTATATTTTCACTATGGTAATATTTTAAGTGCTTTTACTGTTGGACTTTTCACTAACAGAGCACCTTAGGTCGAATAACATGCAAACTCGATGAACACAGGGCAGAGGCAAGATTCAAACCCCAGCCTTGGAGTTGGAAGGCGACAGTGCTAACAAATAAACCACCATGCATTTAACATGATTAAAAAAAGTCATGGACCACTAGACCAATCTGAGCCACTGCTTTGGGAAAAAAGAAGAGAGAGAGAGAGAGATGAAAAGGCAGTTAAGTGGATAAGCATCAACATTAAAAAGGAAATGGTTTGAAAGAACAGACAGTAAATCTGGAGAAATCACAGCGGTCCTTTTTTTCTTTTTCTTTTTAAAAATTTGCTGTTAAGTTCTTACTTCACCATATCAGGCAGTATGCCATGTGAATGTATTTCCCAGGAAACTAACCCATGTCTGATAAGATTTATTCCCATGACTTCTACCAAACAGCTCTTGACTCATGCTTGATATTAGTCTAAATAAGTCCCAATTTAAATTCTTACCGTTACAGATCACACCATTGCAACAAAATTGAAAACTGTGGCAACTTTAATAAAAGCCTACCACACAGTCCTTATAGACATATGAATTACATAAATTATGCAAATTATACCATTAATCCTTATTACTGACTTAGTTAAAATTGCTGTAGTTGTCTGTTATGTATCGTCTCACTCATCGTCTATACCACTTTATCCTGTATTCAGGGTCGCGGGGGGCCTGGATTCTATCCCAGGAGACTTAGGGCACGAGGCGGGATACACCCTGAACAGGATGGCAATCCATCGCAGGGCACACACACATATACACACTCACACGTTCATTCACACACTATGGGCAATTTGCGAACGCCAATTAGCCTAATCTGCAGATCTTTGGACCATGGGAGGAAACCCACCAAGCACGGAGAGAACATGCAAACTCCATGCACACAGAGATGGGAATCGAGCCTGGCTGGGAATTGAACCCGGACCCTTAAGGTGCAAGGCAACAGTGCTAACCTGTTATGTATAATAGAAGAAAATAGTGGCATTTAGTTATTAAGTCAAAAATTGGTTATGTTTTCCAGCACTTTCCATTTGGCAAGGATTTTGTATCAGTTTGACCAATTCAGGCTGCATTTTGACAACTAGTAGCTGGTAAGCTTAGGCAGGATTTTTCAGCAGGGATGGATTCGTTCACAAGTCTTGCAGCTTAATCTTGGTTCAAATGTTCAAGTGTTTTAAAGATGACTGTGTTCACCAGCCTTGCAGCCAGGCAACGAACAGCCTCCTTTCAGAGCAGGTTAGAAATATAACTCATAACCATAAGCCTGATTGAAACAAATCATATGTGGACGGCACCCGGGAAGTTCTGAGTCATAAGAACAGATCTTGGGGCTATTACAGATACATGTTCATAAAGGTATAATTATGTTTCTGACGAATGTGGCCAGCATTTTGCTAGAAAGGTGTAACCATGGATACCATGAGTCAGTATGTGAGGAGCCCACTGAGTGCCCAGCTTCCCGTGGCGAGAAGGACCAAAGCATGCTGTTGCTCCTGTACATGAGTGAAGCAAATGCCCACATGCTTGGGGTACCAAATGTTGTGTGCACTGTCACTGATCTATCAGAGTCAAAGAATACCATAACTTAACACTGCTAGATCAATTTTTCAATTAAAACTTGATCAAAATCTCAACTAAATGGGAGTTTTGACATTGGGTTGACCTCAAAATTAGACAAAATAAATCCGCCTACCTTGAAATGTAAAATGAAATACTTAAAAACAATCTTTAAGGAGTAGTAGTTTTGTTGGTAAATTAAAAAAAACAAAAAAACAGCAAAAGCCAATACCACCATCTAGTGTACAGGAAAATACAATACTTGTGTCTATATTTACTTACATAAGTACTTATTAATAAAGAATAATAATCATGAATAGGTAAAATAAAAAAAAAAGAATTACCAATTTTTTGTTGCTTTTTTGTTTTATGAAAAAAAAATTGC
>JAOVVB010012619.1:0-16649 GCA_028570985.1 Heterobranchus longifilis | reverse complement strand
CCATATCACAGCTGCCACCACGGCTTTTTGACACCACAACCGCTAGAGGGCGCTTAACTTTAAAACGTAACTATAGGTCGTAATCCCTGTGCAAACAACCTATGGGGATGTTTTCTGGAGGACAGGCTGCACCAACAGAGCGAGCTGTAGAGCTGCTGGTCACAGTGCCAATGTTAACACGATGTTGTTTAGTGTGTTAGCATGCTAACATTTGCTAATTAGTACTAAACACAGAGCATCAGCATCATGAATCAAAACAAACAGAATCATAGTGTGGGGAACATGACTGTACAAAATGGCAATCCATTTGTCAAGATACTTCAGAAGTGGTGGAGCCATGACGATACCTACAGCCATGCCACTAGTATGGCTAAAATGTTGCAGTCTCCTAGCTCAAGCAAAAATGACCTAAGTGATGTCACTTGAGCCATTTCAAAGAAGCTTTGACAAAGCCACAACACAGCAGGCTGTGCACCCTCTGTAACACCCTCTGTGACATGTGCAGTGCCACTTTGTGACTATTATACTTTTTCCTGAAAATTCAAAACATTCACACCAAGGTCGACCTTTTGGCCAGTTTGGTAGGCAGGCATGTAACAGACACATTTATTTATACTACACTGCTGCGAGCACCTGACCAGGAATCTGACACTACCATTACCAGCTCCAGCACTCTCCATTCTCTGTGAATTCTCCCCATAAAAAGAAATGTCAGACTTAGAAAATCTGCTTCTGTCAGCCTAGTGAACTAATTCTTACCCTCACTATGCAGTCCTGACATACTGCCCTGGAACAGGCGGCGGGGCTTGCACGCAGCTCACAGCTGCCAACACCAGTTAAATGTTGTCACCTGAGTTTGGCTGCAAATCTGCTGATCCAATGATCTGCAGGACACTGATCGGCACGCACACAGCTCCTCTTTCATGTCAGGAAACAATGTTTTAAAATCAGGCAAAATGTGCCAAAACTTCAATCCATTGATTTTAAAATAAAAGAATGAGTCTCTGGTGTCTATCTGTGAGCCAGCACATAACGAGTACACAGTATGTGTGCTTTTTCCTTCAGTATTACATTTTTAAAATGGCAACCCAGTCACCAAGATAAATGTTGGTATTGTACATTTCTGCACACCATGCATATGTTACATTTGTACGTATGTAGTGGATCTTTTTTTGTGATCAAATGCTTATTCAAATTTTTGCAAAAGACAATATACAATAATAAACAATTTAACACAAGCCTGCAGCAGCAGCCATAAACAAGAGCAACATAAAGAAAATTAAAATAAATTAAGAGAGAGAAAGAAAAGAAGAAAAAAAAGAACCCGATTAACTCTGACTACGCGAGCAGTGGACAACTCCAAGTTAATTACATCAAGAAGCGTGAGGCTCCAGTTGCTCACTGAGAGCCTGTCGGGTTGTTTCCATCTCATAGTAAGCAGTTTCTAAGGCCAGCAAAAATAGGTATCTTGTGGTACCCCGGAGCCGGCAGCTGAGATAAATCATTCAGAAGTAAAGCTATGTAGTGGATCTCATGGGAAAGCATATAAATAGCATGCCACTACGCTTTTAAGACCCCATTGATGTCACTTTTTCATGCCAAACTATGACGCTCACAGTTGCAGTTTTGTGAATTCAAACAAAACTTATTGCGCAAGTTGAGGAAAAAACACTGTGGTTTGGGTTAAAATAAGGACGTTTTTTTATGTAAATAACAAAAATCAACAGTTAAGTTAACATAACTTTTTTTTTGTCCTGACTAAGAAATACCCGGTTTTACTGGTCTAGAACGACGATCTGCTGTTTGGCAGCTGTCTCGCTCACACCACCCTCTGTCCCCTCCACCTCCTGATGAGAAACTCAGCTCGTATACATGAGATCTGAACTACGTCACTTTAGAAATGTTGATATGATACGTATTGAAACAGAGAGATTCAATGTATCTGTGGTTTACAGAAACTTACAATGCCAACATTTTATTCTGGCGACTGAAAACAACAGTGCTGCACCCTCCACACCGATAAAAGATAGTTTCTTGAGAAGACACCAGTTGACTTTACATTTGTCAGTCTCACACTCCCTAAAGAAGTCCCGGTTTCCAAACGATTTTCATTTTGATACAAAGTTAAACCTTGAGTTCAATTATACTGCAACTTTCCACCACACCATCCAATCAAACAGGACCGGAGCTCCAGCTTTCCCCACATTTCTAACAGTAACAGAATTCAGCTGAAAGGGATTCATATGATTTAAAGGCCTTAAATGAGACTAGACCTTCCAGGATTTGACAAAGCAGACTCGGTGGATGAGACGCCAATTCATCTAAGTGGAACGGATACAGTGGAAATGCTGATAAATTGTCCTCAGTTGACCCGACTTCGTTCTAACTCCCCTCCCTCCTCTCTGTGTCTTTCTATTAATTTCAATTTCTCTCACTTTCTCACTCTTGCTTTGAGTTTTATTTAAATTATTTATTGACATGACGATGAAACAAAGGAATATGGCTGTGGCAGTTTTGAAAAATGTGCAAATAAAACAAAAACTTTACACCTCAACGCTTTTTAGTGCTGCATTGCATAATAAAATAGCAGATATGTAATAGGCTCCCTTTTTAACTTTCTTGTCACAGTTTGCTTCAATTCCTCATTCTTTCTTCATGTCCTCTTATCTGTGCGTTGCCAACTTTTTTTGCGTGTGTTCACAAAACTTGCTCATATCCTTCTTTTTGCTTTTGGGGTGACACGACTGATCGATACACCTGCTTCCGCAGCCAAATTTAGTTTTATTGTATCTTCCGTGTGCTAAGCAATAACAGACTGATTACATTCGGAAAATAAAAGTCCTTTGAGGCAGATGCGAGCAAATCCCACAAATTGCTTCATTTATTTGGTGAAGCACTTGAGGTAACATAATTGCAACAAGTGTCAGTTTTGTTGACACAATCGTGTTGCAGCGTAATGTTGCCACTTTTGTTTTCTAGCTTTAATGCTGCTTTCAAGAGCTGTTGAAAAATATTCAAATTACAACTTGAGTGCAATTGAATGACCTGGCAATGTAGAAGAAAACATCCTGGAAACTTATTGATGAGATATAATAATAGGAAAAGTGCTCTCATACTGCCTCCTGGGGCAGATGTAGTCCATAATCAGCATGTTTCAAACCTGTTCAAACTGGTTTTAAGGCCGCTCATACAGAAAAAGTGCACATCATTAGTCCAAATGCAGATGTGCAGTGGTGTGTGTATTTGCAAATACTGTTTGCTCTAATCTACATGCATCATTTCATTAATTTTGACAGTGTTATGAAAGCTGTTTATCGCATTAACGCGCACAAAACTGATTTAAGATGTTTAGCTTGACACTTGTATACTTGACAAATTCCTGGCACCCACTGCCTTGTGCTGTGTTTCAAAGTCTACTCATCTTGCATTGGACTATTATTAAACAAAAAAGAAACAAGAGGGTCTAAGAGAATTGGAAAAAAAGCAGGGGCAGTTAACACACATGAATGGAGGGGCCAGACTGAGGCACAGTTTTAAAGAAGAGGAGCACATTTGTAAAATGTGTTATAATTGTAATACATCAATGCCAAATAAACAACTTTAAATATTCTTTTATGAAATAACATTACTATAGCTGCTATTTGTGACTCCAAATAGGCCAGACTACGAGCCCCTGGATGCAGACATTTAAAAACCCATGCAGCTCTCCTCCATAGGAGCAAGACCCCAAGACTGAAAAATTGTCGTTTTTAGTTGTTTTATATCTCTTTGTTGTCATTTTCTGTCTCTTTGTGGTTGTTTTGCACCTTTGTATGGTCATTTCCTGTCTCTGTGGTTGTTTCACATCTCTTTGTGGTCATTTTCTGTCTCTTTGTGGTTATTTTTGCATTTTAGTGTGGTAATTCTGTCTCTTTTGGTTGTTTTGCATCTCTTTGTGGTCATTTTCTAGCCTGGCATCACCAGACTAATTCTGCAGAGCAAATTCAACATTGGCTCATTAGTCTGGCGATGCATGGCTAGCATTTTGTGTCTCTTTGTGGTCATTTTGTGTCTCTTTGTGGTTGTTTTGCATCACGTTGTGGTCATTTTGTCACATTTGTCAAAAGGGGTGGCCAATCAGATTCCAGATTCCCCTCTGGCCCCGCCCCTGAACATAAGGGAATTGTGCTGTGACTCTGCGGGTTTTGCCTCTGTGTTTGTGCTGTACGGCTGCAGCATGGCTCCGTTACAGACCATCATGTAACCAGAGAGTCACAGTTGACTCGCTGTGTCCTGGAAAAACACCCTCGAGCAAAACAATAAAGCACACATAGTAAGTCGGTCTGCATAAGGCTGGCAGCCATCTGCCTGAAATGAAAAAAAACAAAAAACATATTCTTGTTTTGGAAGCAGAGGAGCGGTGAAAGATGCAAAACAGACAGACACTGACAAACAGGCTGACAGACAGAAAAAGAAATAGACAGATGTCAGCTATGACAGTACAAGGGGAAATATTTGTATTTGTTGTCTTTTTCCTGCACACATGCATACACAGTTTGTTAAACTTACAGTAACAAGGTCTTATCAGTCTCATGCAATGACAGGACGCTGATCACAAACATGCCAACATCTCTCACTCTCTCATTGTTTTGGGTTAAGTCTCCATTTTGTTACTTTGCTCCTTTTTTCACTATTTTTAACACACAGAGACACATATTCTCTATCAATATCTCCTCTGCTTTAAGGTCAAAGTTGTGTTCCTTTGTGAGTGAGTCCTTTGAGTTTCTCTTTTCATTTATTAGTTTTTTTTCTCTAGTGCCCTTCTCTTTCTTTTCAATCTCTTTAGATTGTTCCTCTCTTATCTTACTCCTAATCCTCACCCTACTGTAGCTATGCCCTCTTCTCATTTTCTCCCCCACCCTGCGATCACTAAACATCAATGAGAGGTTGTTGATGTTCAATGAAACCAGTGCCCTTTAAAGTGCGGGTCACAATCTCTGTCTCGTTGCTTTTCTTTCTTTGTCTGTCTGTCTGTTTCAGTCTATGGTTTCTCTTTCTCTTTTCTCACTTAATCTCATTGTTTCTTTCTCTTTTTTTTTTACCTTCTGCTCTGTCTCTCTTTTTGTTCTCTGTTCTCCCTCCCTTTCTCTGTTTCCACTGCATCTCCATGTTTCCCTCCTCCTCAATCTCCTCATTTCCTTTGTGTGGGCGTCTCTCTCTCTGCCGGGTGTATTTCCTCTCCTCTCTGGAGGAATACAACTTTTTGAAGTTCCACCAGAGGAGAAGCGCCCTCAGCCCTAATACACTTCATCCTGGTTACTGACGCTTACAGCATGGCCTACTATTGTGTGCCACACTACTTTGTGAACTTTACCAGGGAATTAAACATAAGCCGGCGCAGTCTCCCACAGTCTCACAATTAGGATCAAAAACTTGTTCTGATTGGGCCCAGTTAAAAAATTATAACTGGAGATTCATGAAGAAACTGCATTAATATTAGGCTGACGGATCTGTTTTTTCTCAAATTCATAATCTGCCGAATTGCATGCTTCAGATAGCTGACTGGTGACTGTTATCTGCAGTTATTTTGGCTGTAATAGTGATGTTTGTTTTGATCGGTAATGTTTTAATTTACTGCAACTGTTGACCGTTAAATCTTTTATTGCATCAACTTGCACATCACTGGCAGCCTCTGCAAAGAGGCCACAGATGAAAATTAGATTTTAGTTATAGTGCTGCAATACATAAATTAATTCAGCACATTCCCCCTTAAATTAACAATACATTGAAAAAAAAGAAAACGTTTTTATTTACTCCACTTCTGATCTAGTGGCCAGTAAAGTACATGTTAAAGCATGTTTACAATATGGTGGACTGTAGCACTTAGCACTTCAAGTGTGGCTGAGCTATGGTTGCAGTAAAGTGCAAAAATACTTTCAGTAACTATATCTAGTATGACAATCATGCAGGGTGGTACCACACATCTGTTTTTTTAATGTCCTCAGAATTAGCAAATGCTACAAAGTTCAACTCATGTTAAAACAACTGTACAGTGCTTACAATATGGCAGACTCTAACGTTTTTAACATTTATTTGACCAGGAAAGCCTCATCAACATTAAAAATCTGTTTAACATGAGAGTCCTGGTCAAGACAGACAGCAAACACAATGAGCTGCAGACAAACAAAACAAGATAGACACAAAAAATGCTACAAAACAGAATTAGCCATACATACAAAGTTTGGCTAAGCTCCACACAAAAGTGTTACAGTGAAAAGTAATTATCATGCACAAATAGTTTCATGAATTGTATCTAGAAATCAAAAAAATATACAAGATTGTGCAGAAAGTCAGTGTTTTTAATGCTCCCGTGGTTGAGTTTTCAATGTCGATGTTGCAGCAGCAGACTCTGGTGAGGGTCAAACTTGCAAACTACTTTTCTGCCAAGAAACATAAAGTTTACTCCTCTCAATGTAGAAGCCTGATTACACACAATATTTGGGCCACCTTATTATCAGGACATTACCTTATAATGAGTTGCAGCCTTATTTTCAACACCTCAATTTTCTCTATCTTAATAATTCTAATATAATGATATCATAATCTAACTTGTCTGCTTCTCTTTATCTCCATCTCCTCCTCTGTGGCTGGTGTAGATTTAATAAGGAAACCCGGTTATCTGGGGTCATATTGTTTATGTAGTTCATGAAAGTGTAATAAAAAGAGGGAAAAAAGCAGCAGCAAAGTCCAATCTGTGCAATATGCATTTATTAAGCCAAGTTTCCAGTCTTCATCCTTGCATTTTTCATTTTTGCAGTCATATTAGGTCAACGTGTCCTCATGCAACAGTTCACATCGATATCATACGAAAACATTTTTTTTGTGCTTCATCCTACGAATGTCCAGCAACGCGAGCGATCAGTGCACCTGCGCCTGCAGTGCAGAACCTGTTTAGGCAACAAAATTACTTGGTTAGATTTAAGGAAAGATCGTGGTTTGGGTCAAAATAAGTTGGCCTGCGTTTGACGTTAGTTAAGTATGTAAGTTACGTAACAAAAGTAACTCAAAATAAGTCGGTGTTGACTTTTGGTTTAACACACGGGTGAACGTCCACTGTTTGTTTGACCCATAATGTCTCCTCCTCTTATTTACATGTGATCTGAAATACATCACTTTACAAATGTTCATATGAAAGTCGAAGATTTGAATCATGAGTCGGTGACCCTTTTTTGTCAGTCAGTGTGCAGTGTAGTTTTGGGCACATTTCGGTCTTCAGAATTAGCTGCAGAGTGAGCGCTCCCCTCTTTCACGCTGCTCTGCTTTTCAAAGTAACTTGCAGGAAGTTGCAGACATCCAGGGTGAGAGAAACAGAGGTATCTTCTGAATTTACAGCTCTCAGCAACTTAATGATGTAGGCTCTGGCTTATCTGTGATACCCTGTCGGTAAAAAATGTTGGTGCACATTTCCGATCCATCGTTAGTTTGTTAGCACGCATTAACTCGGCTTGTTTACTATATTAAGTTATGTGAGCTTCACTGTCACCGCCGAACCCGCTGAAATCTGGCAGTTTAATAAAACTTTGTTTGATAGTCTATAAATGAAAAAAGGAACATGTGGTGTTTATACTAACATTTTAGTAGAGGAGAGAGGAGACGGTGGTCTGTGCTTCTGGCTGTTTTCATGCTGTTATTTACATGCTGTAAAGCCGTCTAACAAACTGTGCACCACGCCGTACATGCATAAACTGTAATAAACTGTAATAAAACAGGCTTATGCCACGGAACGAATAATCGAATAATTGCATTGAACAGCCAAACTGATAAAATTCGGATACAGCCCTATATGATACATTATGAAATGTACAAATGTAACATATCCATGGTTTGCAGAAACGTACAATGCCAACATTTTATTCTGCTACTGAGCTGTTTATTTTTCACCTTTTTCAACTGAAACTGGAAGTATTTTTCATGATGGTCAATCAAAATGAAGAACTAATAAGAACTTCTTTATTTAACTTACATAATGAGAATTGGAAAAGTTACCAAGTAATGTTTGACAAGGTGTAGATACATTAACATGGGATATATCAAATTAAGATGATTTCTTGATGGTATGCAGTATACTTTTGCAACTGCATGGATGATGTTTTGTCATTCTTTGCCTACACATGAGAATGTAACCCGGGGTTGCATTAATTAAAAAATAGACCAAAAGTAATCAATTTTGACAAATGAAAAAAGATATATTCTTGGCATTGCTACTCACATAATATAGTTTCATAAAGTTCTGTTTTTGTGCTTCTATAATGCAATTTTAAATACAAGCCAGCACAAATGCCCCTGATGCAAAGCACATGTGTCCACCAGTTTCTTGCCAATATCACAATATGACTACCAGGGGTTCCATGCAGAGATTAGTCGCCTGCAGACTCAGCCTTATTGAAAAACTACTAGAATTATTTATAAAACTCATCAACAGGGCTAGCATTGGGGACTCGGAGAGGTTTTGAATTCATAAACATCGAGTATCCCTGGCAATTCATAAAAATCAGTGCCACAGAAAAAAAAAAACCCATCTGCTTCTGTGTTGAGAGAGGATATCTCTACAATGTCAGAGGCGTTATCAGTTTCCTCTGCAGGGCTTTCTCTGACACTGCTACATCTTGATCACGGTCCACCTGCGCACCATTATGCATAGATGGAAGCACCAGAGTTTAAACTCATTTAAGGTCGGTTAACAGCAGCACCGTGGCATTGTGAGTCTAAAGTGTGTCCCTTAAATGAAGGTGCCCCAAGCCCCCGTGACTGCTGGATTTCACCTCTGGGGTTTGGTAAAATATCACAATTACATTTTCGTTGTCAGCCAACTCCATCTCCATTCAGAGGGCAGAGCGATAGCGATCTGACTCTGTCACAGTAATCTCTGCCACGGGAACTTCATAAATCAGCTCTAATTAAACAGGCGGCAGATTTTGCGTGACGGGGAGCAGTTAATGTTGTTGTTACTGAATGAGAGGAGCAGCTGAGTTTAGTCTCAGATAAGGTCCCATTCAGGATAATCTCTTTCTGTAGAATAAAGAATTGTCAGTATCATGAAGACTGAAACAAATTGTGTTTGCATACCACAGCACTGTATCTTGACTAATTTAGGTATATCAGATGAATCACATATGAACAGAAGAATAATTTATATAGTAAACAAGATATGATTAAACTTTAAAGACATAATAACATATTCCAATTTGGATGATTGTAACTGACCATTTTCTAGGCCCTAGTTATTGTTGCTGTGCCTTTCACGCTTTCTGTTTATTCACACATACTGTACTGTAGGTCTGTTTACAGTGTGGTGGCAAAGACATTTACACTTCTATTCTAAAGCGTCCTTGGGTTTTGTGAAAGGCGCTATATAAATTTAATTGATTATTATTATTATTATTATAAAATCATAAAAGTGGTGTTCATATGGAGAGATTATATGACTAAACAAAACTTATAAGTATCATAAAGTATAATAAGTATAATAAAACAGAGCTTATTTTCTGCAATGATCCAAAACCCAATGTAAAAATCCCATAGGCTTTTGTGATGAGGGAACCCACGGCGACGCTAACTTCCACATCAGCCTACAAAATGATGTCATCCCTTCAGCTCCTTATACCGGCAGGCTAACTGTAGGTCAATTAGTAAGCTAGTTAGCATGCTAACGTTTGCAGTTTGTGTTAGAGCAGAGAAAAACACCGTTCAATACTTTACTTCCATTTTTGTTCTTGTGTTTTTGATTTTGTATAGTCTAAAATACAAGCCACCACAGTCTATACTAAAGAAATCCTTAGTCGACTAACACCCATACAATTTTGTCGACTAATCGGTTAGTTGATTTAATCGACAGATCTGCAAAAAACTGAGTTTCTCCACAAAGAATCGTGCAAAAACACCACTTTAAATCTTGTGTTTACCAGAGATGTGCTCATGAGTTTCTTGGAAATAAGTCATTTAGCATGAAGAAATCATATAAAACGACTAATCGACTAAAGAAATCTCAGTCGACTAAGACCAAAACGATCGATTAGTCGCCTAATCGATTAATCGAGGGGGCAGCCCCTAGAAGTAACAAGTATTGCTCTTGTTAGTTAGTGAAGATTAGCTACGGTTGCTAAATTGGACCATTGCTGTTCAGGGGCCAATTTAGCTAACGGTCAATTGCTCATAATAATGCTGCTGCTGAGTCCATACACTGTTATTCTTTGTATTCATTGTGTAGGCCTACACAGTGGAGAATTAAAGAAGCTAATTTGTAACCAGACGTTTAGTTTAAATCCCAGACGAAACATGAAACAGCAGAAGATGGTGGATGAGTGCGAACTACCACACACACACGAACACCCACCGAGACGGACGCTATCCTTCTGAGCGTCTGTGTTGAAGAGCCGAGAGATGTTTCTCTTGCAGGTTATCTCACTTTAAATGTTTGTGCGAGTGAGTAAGTGGGCAGTATTGAAGCTAGATGGGTTTGAGCTGAATTACCAAAAAGTAATCAAAGACCAATTTAAAGACACGTACACATACAGACTCAGACAGTGTCCAAATGTGTCTTTGACTGAGAACTTCAAAGAAACCTTCTATTTTCCCTTCAGCTGTACATGCTCTCCCTATAAAATGTAATTACTCTCAACCTAAGCACACACACACACACGCACACGCACACGCACACGCACACGCACACGCACACACATCAACTTTATGTATTTCTCTGACTCTCTCTCTTCTGTATAGCATCCTTCAAAACGTCTAATGTATTCTAAACTGTGTCAAATCTTCCGCCGCAAGATCCGAGATGTTGTTGCCCCCGCTGGCATTGCACAAAATATTTCCGTCTCTATCATCATCCACAGGTTTCTATATTTCCCATTGTGGCGGCAATCCCTATGAATCAATCGTTTACTTTGATGCACGAGCACAAAGACTGATCAAAGATTTCAGATTGGTGACGTGACGTGCGGCCGCAAAATTAATATTGAACATTGAATGCCAGCTGAGCTTTGGATTGCGAGAGCATCTCTCCTTGGGGACGTAATGGAGTGCACCGTCAAAAAGCATATTTTTTCGTTCAAAGCTTACTTCTGTAAGGATGCGGGAACATACAGTTCTGCTACATCAAACTCAGTATTACTGCTGCTGTTTCTTTCAGTGGCAGATGTCATCTTTTGAGTATGTTAATGTATGCTTCCATCTCTGTTTCCTGAAATCCAAAGCACAGGCGGCGTCGCCTGAAAAGGAAGTACCTGAAAATGACTGTTGCATACTGCACCGTGAAAAATGAGCCGAGTTATTTTGACTGACCTGTGTTTATGTGCTCTCCTCCTCTCTCTCTCTGCAGCCGGATGCTTGGTGAAGCATGGTGGTGAAGATGGTTAGAACGCACTTAATGGGGCCACTGTCATGGGGCCGGGTCAAATGGCCGAGCATAATGGGAACAGGAGTCCTTTATCTGCTGCTGCTATCAACCTGTCTCGGCCAGGACGCGGAAGGTAAAAGCAGTCTCTCTCCTCCCTCTCCTCATCCATCTATTTTTGAGTCGCTTTTTTGGACTTTGTCTTCATCTTTTCTCTCTGTTTTATAATTGAGATTCGAATCAAGTCCGCTCAGTGGGGATTTAATATCAGGATTGTGCGCATGGCTTTTCTGACTTCAGGCTTATCTTGGGTAGTGAGCACATCTCAGTGAGCTGCTGTGTGGCACAAGATTTTCCTGATTCATTATCAGTCCTTTGATGATTGAAGATGAATACCGCTCTGTTTAGACAGCCACAATACAATTTGTCAGAGGGTGTTAAGTAGTATACTCCGTTTTACCTCTTATTATGTCATTTACTACAGTCTTTTCCTTTTTTATTTCATTTCATCCATATAGCATTAATATTTTCTGCCTGGGCCACACTTAAGTACATTATTACAGTTAATGTCTCAGCATTAATTGGCATGACATTTGACACGTCATTTCATGTCCCAGTCAGGATGAATTCTGATAACTTTGGTTAAACCATTAAACCATTAACTTTCCATCTAGCACCATCAACAGGTCCAAATTTAACTTTGTGCAATACTTTGATTTATGACCAAATACCTGCAAAACGAATGGTGTTCCCATCAGCCCCAGTTGTACTTTTTGTTTATTGCTAATTACCTCCATTTCTCGATTAACCGGGAGTCAGGCAGAGTCAGGCACTGCAGGAGCCACCCACATTTACCTTCACTTTGCCGCTTCAGAAACCTACGGGTAACGCCACAGAGACTATATGTGTATTTTATAAAGTTGATATTGTGAGCATGATAGCATGCTTATGCTCATCTTGTGAGATAGCTCATAAATTCATAAATTCCCCAAAATCCTGCATCCTGTTTACAGCCCGACTAATAAAATAATGTTTTGAATGTAACACAGGGCTTGGGATGGGGTGTAGTGTAAAGGTTTAGGTGGATGTTAAGTTTTTCATCATCAGCTTTAGTGCTCTGGGGTGTCACAGTGTTTATTATCTCACTGCACAGAGAAGAATCTGAAATTGATTTGGATAATAGTAATAGTTCATGGGGGGGAAATAAGGGGTGTCTATCAATAGCAGTACATGCAGGGAGGATTGTGTTGGATGACTGGGGTTTGTGTCCTGCAAGAAACCTATTTTTACACTTCAACACAGATTATTTTCATAGTTTAGACCAGCTGTCAGCAACCTTTTTGATATGAAGTGTAATTTTTACATTTTCTTGTCAATCAGGATGGGGAAAAAGTCAAACTACTGTAAATAACATGCTGGATACCTGCACCGGCTGTGAAGGAGGTCATTTGGCATGCGGATGGGAGGCACACGTATTGGTAGTGTGCCAATGGATATGCTCCCACCCAAGGTTGCTGACCTCTGGTTTAGACAATTAAATTACTTAGTTTAGGCAACAAAACTGGGTGCAAATAGCATCTGCCAAAAAAAAATATGCCAAGGCTATTTTAATGTTGAAAAAACACCCACGTCCATATTAGCCTGAACTGAGAGCAAACTGAAGCAAGCTAAGACAGAAATGAAGTCATCACCGATGGGAGAGCTCAGCATAATACTCTCTTGACTTTCTGCTCGATTTGTCAGAATATTAATATTCCATTTAACTCTTAGTCCTTGCGATTTATCTGGTTGGCATTTAGCTGACAGAGTTCTGCAGCCAAAGGTGAATATCTGTGAGTGTGTATATCTCTGTGCAGAGGCAGATGGAGAGCATGTGTAGTCATCAAGTGTGTACATGCAGGGCTTTTTTTTGTGAATTCAGAGGAGTGTATGTCTTTTCAATTGAGATCTCCTTGGACCCACCTGTCTCACTTATTTTCTCCTCATCACACGCCCACCTGTAAACCTGTGTTTCCTAAACAGGGTCTCAAAAACAGGATTGCGGGTCTTATTTTGGCAGATCTGTACATAACAAGAATAGTATGTTTTAATGAGCCCTGCAGTTGACAGACAATATGTTTCTCAGTTTGGGTCCCCTCGTGACATCTGTGTATTTTTAACGAGCTCGAGTCCCAGGATGAGCGGTTGATTTTAGCTGTTTGGACCCCTGCGTGACAAGAGCTGTGGTATGTTTTAATTAGCCTGGGTCCCAAGGTACACTACTATATTTTGTCACTTTTGGTTTTCCTAAATGGCAAGAGTACCCGTATATTTTTAATGAGGGTGAGAGACCCCACGGTGTGTCAAATCAGATGTTTGGGCTGAAAGTTTAACAGCTCCAAACTCTTTTACTCTGGTTTGTTTACCCCGAAAAAAATCACGACTCCTAACTAATTAAGAACATAATGTTTTAATGCTCATTACTGAAACCAGTTTGACTTGTAGCACACAAATAGCCTACTTTGTTGTTGGATTCAAACGTAACATTACTCAATGCACTGAAAGTATAGCAGACTGAAATGAAAACCCTCCGCTCTGGTGAATTCCTGTACTTGACTTCACTCTGATTATGAATTCATTTGAAGCCTGCGGTGTGTAGGCGGTGCTTCACTGGTTGTTTTAATTGAATGTGACTTATCTGCGAATATGAACAAGACACAACAGACGGCATAAAAAGAGTTATGCTTGAGTTGTCGTGTATTGAGTGTGATGATGTGTGTGTATTTTTGTGTCCGTGTTGCTGTGAATGTATTCCTTCGCTCCTGTGTGATTGTCTATGAGAGTTCCTGTGTGTGTGTGTTTGTGTGTGTGTGTGTGCGTGTGCATGTGTGTGTGATAACACAGCCTGTGATTATGTGGCACAGCTGCAGTGTGTTAAATGATAAGAGCGCCTGCCAAAAAGAGAGAGGGGTACAACACCATATCAACCAGATATTACCAGATAGCTCCTCTCTCACCATGCCGTTCTCAGGCCAGACAGCGTTCTGCAATGATGCTCTGCAAAAAGACTCTGACTCTATGTAAGTGACAGTTCCTCCTAGCGTGACCGTGACCACTATGGAGTGTCACTCTGAGTGAACTCACACTCACAGCTGTGTCTGCATTAAGAGGGAGGGTGTAAATAAACAGGTAAATTGTGGGCCACACCATCTACAATAAGCAGGAAACATCCGTCACCATAGATACTGATGCTGTTGATGTCATAGGGCTGGGTATTAGGGCTGCATGACTAATTGTTAAAAGTTTGTGATCTCGATTCAGGCATGTACACAATCTCATATCTGAAGGACAAGGATTTGCATATTTAGAATGAGTGCTCATAATAATAATAATAATAATAATGGACCAAAATGATGTGAAATTGCATAATTTTAATTGGAAACTGTAAAATGTACATGCAAATACATGCACCTAAGTCTTCCACAAACTTTGAGGAAAACGCTGAAGACTACTGAATCAGGATTTCACGATTAATTAAAATAAGATTGTGATTGTCGTATTGCTTGTACTGTCTGCATGACAACAATATGGTGTCCCTAACAATTGTGGGGAAAAAATCAGGGTCTCAATTTTGGGTGGAAAAAATTGTGATTCTCATTTTGACCAGAATCTTGCAGCCCGACTGGGTCAATATCGGTGCCGAGGCCTTGACTTCGATACCCGCTTCCTCAACAATTTTTTCAACACCAATTTTATATTTTAAATCCAAGAAATGCAACATTACACATTATGGTACAAATCAAAACAATTTATTTTTCAGCTCCTTTATACCTGTGCGACACACACTGTAGTCAAGCCTCTTAAAAAAACAACACACACACTCACACAGGAGCCCTGTCTCTGTGCATATCGTAGTGTTTTTTCCTGCATACCTCTAGGTTAGACAGCCAATTACCAGCTAATAGATTTTTTTAAAGCCCTACGGCTTTTATTGCCTTTATTTTTGGATAGAGCAGCTGGAGAATGACAGGAAAGGGGGCAGAGAGAGACACACACAGCAAGAGGCCATGGGTCGGACTTGAACCCAGGCCACTGTCAAGGACTCAGCCTACATTGGAGCGCACCCTCTACCAGTCGAGCCAGAGGTCGCCCCACATTATTAGATTTTGGTACAAGCATGCTGCATGCTTATTTGTTCACTGATGCTGATGTGATTTACTCCACAGGTATGGAAAAGTTTTTGATACTATAGAGGCAATTCGGTCGGCGCATAAAAGTATCAAAGTTTAGCTTAGTTTAGTTTACCCAGCCCTACTGTATACTGCCTGTTGTTTAACACTGTGGCTGAAACAATTAGCATGTCTTTCCTTTCTCCTCACCTGTCTTTTGTGAGGTGTTTTCTGGTTTTCTGTTTTCTGGAAGTGTCAATCTGTGGACTAGTGTGAAGCCCTTTGCAGGAATCAAAGGGTATCATGTCACCTGTATCATGGTGTGAGTGCTAGTTGAGAATGATGCAAATAAAACGGCAACCCACTCATTAAAACTTTGCTCCAAAGCACTGTGAAGAAAAGCTTGTTAGGGTGCCCAGAGGCGCTTTAATATTACTTTAGGCACTGGGGCTATGGACGTTTTGGAGGCCTTTCCCTCCCTTCACAATGTATCACGGCAACATTAATTCCCCGGTCAGTGGACAGCGACAAATAGTATAGTGCCCTGCAGTGCTGATCAAATATGAATCAAGATTCTGTTACTGTATTGCCTACTTCTCGCCTAAAATGTTTTCAGAAACACATTTTAGTGTTCTGTTTACCTGCAAAGTTAGAAAGTTTGTGACCAGGCCGCCATTTTTTTCCTGTTTCAAAACAGACCAACCTGCATGTGTCTCTCAGCCCGTTGCTCTGATTGGTTGTAGGTCGATCCAGTTGCGTCCAGAGGCATTTTTGTCTTGGAAATCGAAACTGAACCGAGAGGTCCCAGACTAATTTTGCATTTGCGAATTAGTCTGGTGATGCCAGGCTAATAAAAGAGAGTGCTGATCATCATAGATATTCACAGGAAACCTCTGTGACTTCCCTGGCCTAATATTGTTCACCGTGACTCTGGTGCCAATATATAATATTATAATATATATATATATTTAAACATTATTTTTAAGCTCATGTCTCATGAGGTCCCAGGAGTCCCGAGACCTTTAATTGAGGTGATAAGACATAAATTAGCTAGGGAGAAAAAAAAACCTTTTATCTTTACTATACTGCAAATTCTATGATTTTAACCCCACCGTAAAAACGGC
>JAOVVB010012578.1:0-16651 GCA_028570985.1 Heterobranchus longifilis | reverse complement strand
GTGAAATATATAAACGTACATAAATAAAAACAACGTTAGTGCACAGGACCACCGAGCAGCAGCTCTTTGTTTTTGCTGCTTTTGTAGATCTGCATCAGTCCACATGTTTCCAGAAAAGTGACAAATGACAAATGAAAGTTTCGGAATGTTGAAAAGAGTCGTCATTTTGGGGAAAAAGTCGTAATTTTTTCCAGAAAAAAAGTAGGAATGTTTACAGAAAAAAAATTGTAATGTTTCAAGAAAAGAGTTGTAATGTTTTGAGGAAAAAGTTGTAATTTTTCCAGAAAAAATACTGCCCTGTGATCGAAGATAATCGTGTCATTGATCGGCCCTGTCCCTGTTCTGCAGTGACGGCGTGTGGCAGTCGGCTAACTGCTGGTGAGCTTTCATGTCATGTGACGTTGGTGCTGTTGATGTGACTGTGTGGATTAAGGTGGTTTACAATACAATGGAGGATTTGCCCTTTTCCGTGCTGTTTTCATGTTATCTGTGCGTGTGTTGATTGATTAGGTCTGCTTCTGCTGCTTCTTCTCTAATATTTTCTTAATCGCCTATTATTAACCCAGAAAAGCAGTTTGGTTATTTGTATGGACTCTGTAGGTAGTTTGTGGATCAATTATTGCCTACCTGTAGCTCTCGTGCATTTTGTATGTGCTCCCCATGGAAGCCTGTAGAAAAAGAAGAAGAAAGAAAGAAAGAAAAAACCCTTACAGCAGTCACCTACTTTTGACTTTATCTGTAAAGTATCTGTAAAAACAGGAGTCGAGCAAAGTTGAGCTTTTTGCAAACTCAAGAGAATAAAATGATGAGAAAATGTACATAAACCAAACAATATTCCAAACAGTTCCACATTGTATGCAAGCATGCAAATTAAATGGTGCTTTCGATACTTATTCCATTTTATTGTTGATTAGATTGTGTTGATGAATTTGGCCAAGTAAACATGTCAAACATAGGAATATATAGAATAATAGTTATTTGAAATATTCTTGTCAAAATAAACGCATTCGAAAGTTGCATGTGTGTGTAGGTGTGATTGTTACAAATGTTTCTTACATTAGTAACAGTCACATGATGTAAGCATTAAACAACAGTCTGTTATGATTCGGCTGTATTGCATTCACAATAAGCCACTCTCCTAGTTGTATCACTTATTATATTTAAGATTCATAACACCTGATAAGAATTGGATTCAGACATGTTACTGTCAGTAGTTACAAACCACCATCAGAGGGCAGACTGTGCGCCCGGCTAGCTCAGTCGGTAGAGCATGAGACTCTTAATCTCAGGGTCGTGGGTTCGAGCCCCACGTTGGGCGGAAAGTTTTTAATTGTAAAGTAAGTGAGTGCAGTCAACAATACCTTCAGTCCTGACTGACAGCAGCACACACTGCTGCTGCTGCTGGATGGTATGGAGGACAGCATGTGACTTAACTGAGAGGACATGAAGACACTAACATCTAATAATGAAACATGCCTCTGTCAGGCAAGCAATTATGGTAAATTAATATTTGTTTCAATGGGATTAGCATGTAATGTATTACCCTATACTGAAAACTGATGGTTAGGTAGGGAAGACAAAAAATGACTTAAGTATCAATAAAATAAATAAATGTAGCCTATAAATAAATACAGGAATAAATATATATATGAATACTGCAATGAATGAATGAATAAATAAACAAATGAATGAATAAATAAATAAATTAATTAATTAATACAGAAATACATGTACAAATAAATACTGGAATACATAAATAATTACAGGAATACATAAATAAATAAATAAATAAATACAGAAATACATAAAATAATAAATAAATGTTGGAATAAATATGGAAATAAATACATAAATGCATGAATAAATAAATAAAAGTTGATAATTAAACAAGACATGAATAAATAAATGCATATCTTACATTTCAACATTGTTGTACACCTACATTACATGTATGTATTTCTGTGTCTGTATGTTAGTGAGGTAGGAGGTATTACCTTCTGTTATTTACACATTTATTTATTAGTTTATTTCAGTATTTATTGCAGCATGTATTTATTCTTTTACTTATTTATTTCTGTATTTATTCCTGTATTTATACATACATTTATGTATATATTGATACATTTCCCCCTCGATGGATGTTTGGATGGATGGATGAATGGATGGATGATGAATGGATGCATGGATGGATGGATGGATGAATGGATGCATGGATGGATGGATGGATGGATGGATGGATGGATGGATGGATGGATGGATGGATGGATGGATGGATGGATGGATGGATGAATGGATAATGGATGGATGGATGGATGAATGGATGGATAATGGATAATGGATGGATGGATGGGTGGGTGGATGGATGGATGGATGGAAGCAAAGTTTGGCAAAATGAAAAAGAGGAAGAGGGAATATCTTTTTGCAGGTATGGGAACTAAAATTGGAAGCAATAAGAGGCTGTCCCTTGTGTTTGTGGGGACTTTCCATCAGCACACGTTATCTGATAAGAGTTAATGAATTCAGAGGGAAGGACAGGCTACAGAATACAGATGATCGACAAAGAGGAATAAATGGAGGGAAAGCTTTTATTACACTTTCTTCATGAATCTCATTATTGGAATGTAAACATAAGACAGAAACATGGGCAGGTGCTTTTCTAGGGCCCAAGAGCAATTACTTTGGTGTGTTTGTCCAATTAGACTCCTAAGCAGAGGGCCTGAACCTGCTGCTGTGTGCCTGGGAATGAGCCAGCAGGTTGCACTTACCTCACAGTGGAAAAATAATCACCCAAATATATCTTTATGGACCATTTATGCTCTCTATCCAGGCAGATGCCAATTGGAAAAGCTACCAAAAGAACATGTCTTGTTATAATAATAATAATTATTATTATTATTATAGAATTTGACAATTTCCCACATTAAGGCCCGGTACACTGTGTGATTTTGGGCTGACCCAGACAAAAGTTGACTACCAGTAGAGAAATGTGGTAAAATCTCTGATCGTTAACCCATAACAGTGATCCTGACAGATCCTGAGCTTTGGGGACAGTGTCAGAATTTAGGTCCAAACTTTCAAACCACGTCCACAAACCACCACATGGCATGACATTAAATTGTTCGCACCCTTAGACATAAATACATACATACCACAGTGATGACTATACTGTATATCTATGTTTTTGTTTTTGTTTGTTTGCTGACATGTGAGGTCAAAATGAGCCTTTTATTGACAATCTGTCACTTTCATTTAATTCTTTCATAACATTGTAATTGCTGTTTTAGAAACCTTTCATCACCTAATGCGTCCAACATGAAACCTAAAAATTGAATAGATATCTTTTGTTTTTAAAGATTTTTATGATATTTTAAGTTTGAATACCAGCATCAACTATCAACTTTAAGCAGTTTCAGAAGACTGAAGATCTAAAGCCCAATTATTTAAATCTTAAATGTTTTGTTTGAACAAATCATGGTAATCTGTCTGTGACACAATGAGACATTTTGTTTGTAAAGTTGATATTCTGGCACGAAGGTGGCTCGAGGAAAAGTCACAGAGCATTCAGAGTGGAAAGGCTTGAGGAGCATGAAAGTGTCAAATTCATTTCATGGCAATGTTACATTTTGCTATTTCTTGTGTACAAATGGCAGATAAAAGGCCAGAAAGTAATTGAAAATATGAATACCCAGATATTTCAAAATTAGCCAGCAGTTAAGATGTCTTGCGATGAAGTGTTGGGCAGACAGAGACTGTTTGACTGACATTGTATCTGTGTCCCCCCCCCCCCCACACACACACACACACACCTGCAGAAGTGGCTCGTAATGACACCTGCCCTGAGCTTCCAGAGATCTCCAACGGCTGGAAGAGTACCTCTCACCCTGAGCTGGTTCAGGGCACCGTGGTGACCTACCAGTGTTACCCTGGTTACCAGGTGGCGGGCGCCGAGCTGCTCATGTGCCAGTGGGACCTCACCTGGAGCGGTGACATACCAAGCTGTGAGAGAGGTTAGTGCAAACACACCACGTCTGAATGATCCACTTGAGATGGATAAGATGCAACAAGTCCTCCAAACCACACAATCACATCTTTGTGTCTACGCTCTAATACGACCCACAGGAGCGTTTCCTGAATCAACGCTTCTACTGGTGGCAGAATACCTAAATGTGAAATGATCACAGTTTGGTTCGGTTTAGGCAACAGAACTACTTGGTTGGGGTTAGAAAAAGATGGTGGATTGACCTACAACCAATCAGAGCAACGCACATGCAAGTTGGAGCGGTGTTTGGAGAAGCAGGATAAAAAATGACGACCTGCTCACAAACCTTCTCAAATTACAGCTAAACAGAACACTAAAATGTGTTTCTGAAAACATTTTAGATGAGAAATAGAATCAACTTTACAAACAGAGACCCCTGATACTCTGATACAACTTTACAAACAATTATTATACATTGAACTTGAAAGAATGGGAGTCATGGATGATACTTTGCAACACATCTGCAGGCTTTGTGGAGCTTTAAGGATTGTTATCCCTGAATGGTTCACATCAATGGCAACAAAAAGCAGCCAAGGGCCCCAATTTGAAACATTACATTTGAACTGAACATGTTTGTCAATCAACAAATCATTAATAAAAGAACAAAACACAATCTGCTCATTTGTATTGTTTCTGTGAGACGAATATGAAAAACGATGAAACTCGTTTTCCAAAGTTTTCCTCCCTTTGTTTGTGTGTACAGAAACTAAAGATTCAAAGTTGTATTAATGTGCATGTCCTGACACCTCATGTGACTTAACAGGCTGATTTTATTATTACAATTATTTAAAATAAAACAGTCAACAGTGTTTCAACACAGAACTAAAACTGGAACCAGCAGAATCTATCAACAGGTGTTAGAGATTTTTTTTTATTGATTGCAAATTATATTCTCACAACTTGCAAATTTATTGAGGTGATGTAAATATTTTCTTTTGACTTATGGATTGATGTTAAATTAATATCCTGAGCAATTATTTTCACATCTGTTGTGATTAATCAGATGGTTTTTCTGAAACATGGAGGAAACGTGTGTAGTTAACAGGGCATCAGCACGGTCTTTGACCTGACAAGGTTAGTTTAAAGTGAGAAGAAAACAGCCAGATGAAGGCAACGTGTTGTGATTTAGTTTAACTGCACCATCATTATGAATGAAAGATGGAAACATCCACAGACGGAGGATCTCACACTTTGCAGCGTCAGCAGCAGGTTTTCTCTTTCTGTGAGTGCGACATACTTTCAGTTGGAGTTGTGATGGAAAGTTGTACCTGCTGTTACAGACTGCAGCAGCCTGACCTATTGAATATCTGCGTGTAGGTTATATAATGTTTTCCCGAACTTCCCAGACTCTGTTTTGAATCTTCAATCACAAAGTCTAATAATTACCAAGCAAAGTTTTGTGAATTCAGGTCTCATTTTTTCATATATATGAAGGAAGAAACATAACAGAATGAAAATATTCCCAGTGATACTTCATTTATGCTGTATTTAGTTGGTATTTTATCTTTTTGTCTGCTACTCCTAAATGTTGTGTACATATTGCAAATATGTTACTGTGTTTAATGTTTTAATGTATTTACTTACAGTTGTATTATAATGTCATCTCAGTTAAATCTGTAGTACTCTCTATAGTACAGCAGATGAGCAAAAAAAATTGTAATCTGGAAAGAAGTACCAAAATTGATGTAGTGGGTCATTATTTAAAAAAGAAAAACATCCACGTAAATTTCAAATTTTCACATTTCTGCCATTTTGTACCATAGAAGCTTATTGTCTGAGCTGATCTGGATGATTCTGGTGTTGAATGACAATGAAAATTCAAATGTATAATTGACTCAGAATATATTTAAAATGAAGGTGAAAAATAGGCATCTGAGTGTTTTTTTTTTTCCACTTGTGAAAGACTTTAACTGTAAACATGCCTGCAGCTGCTCTGCTATACTGCTGGTGGGTAAACATGACTGTGGATTGTACAGGTAAAGTATCTCTGTGTCGAGGTGAGACAAAGGAAGACAGAAAATAACCAGTCCTGTCTTTGTCCATGCAGTGGTGTCCTGCGCTGACCCTGGGAAGGTGGAGAACAGCAGGCGGGTGATGTCAGGTCCACATTTCACCGTGGCATCGACCATCCAGTACATCTGCAACAAGGGCTTCACTCTGTCCGGAAACAGCCTGCTCACCTGCTACAACCGAGGCTCCTCGGGCCCCAAGTGGAACCAGAAGCTGCCCAGATGCCTGCGTATGTACGACTTCAAGTGTTTGTCGAGGTCACAAACTCAACTCAAATCACAAGACACTGAAGTTTAATTTCATTAGGCTCGTTGGAGATGAGCCAGGTGTGTGCAGAATCCATCAGCGCACAATGCATGCCGGTTAGATTTCTGATCCCGACTTGCTCTGACACACGTAGGCAACGATAACCTCACGAGATCAAGGCGGCCGCAGTTTTCAGAGCCAGCCTGGCTCTCAGCTGATTGGACTTTGTTGAATTGGAGAGATTTTGATGTAATGTGTCTGGTTTGAAGGTTTCTTCTGTAAACAGAACACACGTCGTGTGTCTGACGTTCAGTCGTCAAGGAGCCTAAATATGGGTTTGATAACATTTTCATCATATCTAACAGGATGGCTGTTTATGTGACTTCCTGTAAAGTTACAGATTGAAGGCAAACTGTCTGACTTGACTGCAGCTTTTTGTCACCGCCTCCTGCTGCTGCCGGCAGTTCATCTCCAACGAGCCTAACAGGACACATCAGTTTGTAGTTTCAAAGCGCGGAAATGAGTTCGCGTTTTAGCACTTCCATTTCCCTGGTCTGGAAGTCAGTTTTTTAATGTGTTTTTGTTTAGACGTCTGAAATAAGGTCTGTGGTAACAAGTGGATAAATGAGACTACAGAGGTTGTCGAGGACATTAAATGCAAAAAGGGTTTGTTTATAGCCTAACGTTAGCTTTATACTTCTGCAGATTGCATTTACGCTTCTAAAATCATAAAAGTGGTGTTCATATGGAGAGATTATCTTAAAGACAAAACCTGTAAGTATTATAAACTTGTGTTCTCCACAGAGATTATTTTCTGCAATGATCCAAAATGCAATGCAAAAATCCCATAGGCTTTTTGACGAGGTAACCCATGGTGACGCTAACTTGCGTTGGCCTGCAAAAAGACATCATCCCGTCGGCTCCCTATTAAAACACAGGAAGACCATTTTTGTGGTCCGTCCGTCAAAGAAACACAGGACTTTGACCCAGGAGACCGCTGTTCATGTCCCGTGTGAAACCAAACATCGACATATGTTGACGACGTAACTTAGTAGGCTACGTAAGTTAATTTGCATAATAAACAGACTTAATTTAACCCAAAGCATGATCTTTTTCCTAAACTTAACCCACGTGTTTGAAACTGCGACCGCAGTGGAGCGTCATAGTTTGACGTCAAGGCGTCCCGACCAAACATCTGTATTTTGCACGGCAGGTTTAATTACTTCCCCTGTGAGTTCCTGTATGATCTACAACATACAAGTTATGTAATGACAAATTTTCCAATTCCACTTCCATTTTTAAGGACCTCAGGACTCCGGGGATTGTAACACTTAAGCAGTGTTAAAGCGGCACAATCAGCGGGACCCTCTCGGCTGCCCCAACATCCTCCACTGGGACGCGTGGTGTTTACCGCCCGGAGTGGCGGAAAATTAATTGGCTCCTTGAGCTGCTGTACATTTGCCCTGTCAGTGCGATGGCCTCCCCTCATTGCCCTGTCACTTTAAGTCGAAGTGTATTAATGGACTGTGTGGGCCATTGATTCCTAATTCCTCTCGACGTTGACATCGGGGATAAATATTGCGTGGCACGGTCGTCTTTGGGCTTATTGTAATCAGCATTGTTATTGATCGCCTGCCCGAACCCCCAGAAGTAATCTATTTTAAATACACTTTCAGTTTTTTGGGTCTTGTCCCAGCACATTGTCTTCATATTGGCGAGGAAAGAGGCACAGGGGTTACTTTAGGTAAAAAACAAAAAGGACACGGGATAAGGAAGAAGGAACTGGTAGATAAAAGAGAAAGAGAGTGAGAGACATGCAAACAGACTGACAGATAGAAATATTGCGAGAATCACCGAGTACGCTGGGTGAAATATGTCTTGCTTTCGAATATAGGTGGTCTCTGGGTGGTCTCTGTCAGCGCGTGTGTGTCTACGCGTCTGTCTCTGTGAGGCCAGCGGATGATGGATGAGGGCTCAGCCGGCGGCGAGCCAGACGTTGGCGCTATCGATTTATCCTCACATTTGTCTGACGAGCATTTCAACACAACATGCCCACACACACACACACACACGCATTCACATATATACAGTATTTTCAGCGTAAGTATTTCAAATGGAAAATGATTCTTTTGCGCCGGCGGAGGCGTGGGCCTTGGTTGAAATTTTTCATTGTCTGCTGAGTACAATGACTCCCTCCTCATCACAGTGTTTTTATTGATCCACCTGCAAAGTGGCATCCACTTGTTTAACATCCAGTCTAATACACTTCAATTGGCCCAGCCTTGCCTGTTTTGTTCAGCTCTGATCACAGGAGACGGAGAGGAGTGTGTGTGCGTGTGTGTCAGGGGAGTGCGTTTGTGCCCACGAGGGTATGATGAAACCTGTGTGCGCCTCTGTGAAGAAAAGGTGGCGTGTGTGTGTGTTTTGTGTCCCTGCGAGCTAGTGTGTTTTAGGATGAGGGGAATCTCCGTGTGTGTGTGTGCGTGTGTGTGAGCACACGTGCTCGCATGGCTGCAAATGGGTTTTTGTGTGACTGTCAAGAGTCCTTGCTCCATCCAGCCCATTGAGCAACAAATTAAGGCTGCAAAGCAAAGTTGCCATTCTCCCCGCTCAAGGCCTTGTTGTTTTTCCCGTTACTTGCTTTGCTCATTGGGTGTTCATAATCAACGTGAGCTAATTGGAAGGACATCCATTCTTCTCCCTGCCTAGCCATCTTGAAAATGGCCCCAATTACCAAGGACACGGGAGGAGACATGTCAGAGGACACAATCTCAGTTATGACTGAACAAGATGACGCTCGAGTTGGACACGTTACAAGAAGCAGATAGTGATGTTTAAGACACACTGCCAGTGCGTGCTTTTATCTGCTAGTTGTACCAGCTGCTTGCTCCAGTAACAGTGGAGAGAAAAACACTTTCACTTTCACCTGCATAAATATTTAACAATATTACTTTAAAGGTCCTGTACTGTAAAAAGTGTAAACATATTTTATTATAAAGCAGGTCTAGGTGCTATATAAATGCACACAGCCCGTATTCAGATGCCTTTAAACGAGCCGTCAGGACTTCTGTGAAGTTGTGATGTCACAACTATACTATTTATAGGTAGAAAGTGTCGTTACAGTCATTTCCTGGCTGCAGTGATGGGCAGAGTGCCTTGAGTGCAGATGCGGGCATTTTCAGGAGGGGGTTCTCACAAAACACAGCTTTCTTTTCTTTTCTTGTTGTTGTTTCCTTTTACTGTCTCTTTTTTTTTTTCTTACAACTCATGGTTTACGACCTAATACGAAAATTCTGAATACATAATATGTGTAGACAAAATATGTAATTTACTGCAATCGTAAGATGCACCTTGTATTAGAAGCTGACCTTGGCTCAGTACAGGAATCCTGTATATTGTATATTGTATGTCAATGTTATCGCCCAGCTGTAAGGTAAAATCTATATATGTACAAGTATGACTGTATTACATGTTATTTGTCTATTGCTCTCCCCTGTGGGAAAATAAGAAAAATAATAAAATAATTGATGGCAAAAAAAGGAGGATGTCTTAAAGACAAGACGCTGAAATGGAGCGTTTCCCAGTGAATACAGGTTTATTCAGACAGACGGACATTAAAGCATGTAAACATGTTCTAATAGAAACATAAAATGCAAGTATGAACTTGAAAATTTGCATAATATGCCCCCTTTAATATCTGTATAATATATCAAATATATGTTTCACCTTGCAGAAATTGAGACACATTGAAAGGCCGCGCAACAGTCTGAGGATTTCTATTAAGGAAGCGTCTGCTCACACTGGATTCTCTGAATGTTGAGTGATGTCAGATAAGTGCATCTCAGAAACCGTGGAGCTGAGAAATGTTCAGAAACCTTGGAGTGTGTTCTGTTCTGTTCTGTACTTGGAGGCTGTTCTGCAGCATATTTCACTTGTCAAAAAATTTCTGACATTTCTGGAATGCTATAAAAGACTCTCTGTCTCCCGGAGTCGTATATATGAGGTATGATAACGACGAAAGATTGAATCTAAATGTCTGCGTGGGTGTGTGGTTAATGATGATGACAGTTATGACAATAATTTTATGTTAGGGCTGACATTTACCGCATCGACGGTCTCAGACTGCTCCGATCGTGGAATATGAAATGATAAACGGCTTCATGAGAAGATTCACAGTCTCCTCACCGTTTGTGTCTCAGGGGATGATGTACCTGGAGGAGCGGAGGCTGGTCCACCGGGACCTGGCTGCCCGGAACGTGCTGGTGAAGTCTCCCAACCACATCAAGATCACCGACTTCGGCCTGGCGCGGCTGCTGGATGCCGACGAGAAGGAGTACAACGCAGACGGGGGCAAGGTTGGTGTAAGTGGAGGCGTGAGCATGTTTTTGTGTGTAACTTACCTGGCTGACAGCGGTTTAACACAGCTTGCATGAAAACTGTTCATATGAGTAGTAAATACTGCAAACAAAAAGTAAACAAACAAAAGGTCAGTGCTGGTGACCAGGGAGGATTGTTGGGCTGCAGGGCCAGAAGTATTTCTGTCTCTGAATGTGTGTGTGCATCAATGCAACACTGTAAAGTGGTAGTTCGCTTTTTTAAAATAGTAAATAAGGCTTCAGCTAATGATTATACAGTAATCTACTCATTATTATACTTTTTATGAATATTTTAAGTATATAAAATGTCAAAAATAGACATTTTTTGTCATTTTTCAAAAGATTTCATCACTCGCAATAGAACAAAAAACGATGAGCTCTGCACATCCTCAACCACTGCCCTGCACATTTGCACATTTGCATGTATACATAATTCCATAGTATAGTTTTCTTTACAGCTGTGTGCATTTCACATTTTTATACACCGAAAAATTGCACAGCCCACCTACACACCCGGCCAATATACTATATTGCATTTTAATTCTTTTGTTTCAAATGTTTTTTATTGTGAAGCATAATTTCCATAGATAGCAGGACATGGTAATGCTTCTTTTCCATATAAACAAATGAAATGTCAAAAAGACATCGGAAGGACACGCTTAAATACATTTAAATTAAAGAAATTAAAATGAAGGAAAGCTATAATTATTATAATAATAAATTAATGAATGAATGAAAACATGATAATGATAATAATAACAATAATACTATTACTTGTATTGCATTTTAATACTTGTGGCACTGACATTTACTATATTTTAGAGGACAGTCTCGCTGTGCATATTTATAACACAGTATATATAATTCAAATATTTTGCACTAAAATGTTTGATTTGGACCAGAATGCATCAACAACCCTACTTAATACCCATATATATATATATATATATATATATATATATATATATATATATTATAGATATAGATATAATATATTGGTTTTCAGGTGAAAAAAGTGGTTTGAGGGTTTACTCTTTAACAAAAAAGAAAGGAATGTATTTTGTGTGTCACAGAGCGACATTTTTACCAGAGCCGTGGAACTCCTTTGTTCTGGCAAAGTCTGGTGAACTTAGTTTCAATTTAGAAACACTTCATCCAAACAAACAATGCTGCCACAGTTCCAATCAGGTTGTTTGGGGACCCAGACTACATTAATCAGAGGCCCCTTCTCTTTCCCTCGCTTGAGACTTGCTATGCAAATTGTCGTGATCAACCGCCTTTATTAAATTGTTTGTTCGCTGCTGCATCTCTTCAGCAGGTAGCCACTGCACGCAGACTTTGAGCTGTTACCTGTGGGCCAATAAAAAAACGAGTTTCCTAAATCAGACCAGGTGATGCAACCATGTGAGTGATTGACTCCATGTGGGTATTCACTGATGCAATGATAAATGAGAGCTGTTGTCAGCAGATATACATGTATGTCATAAAAGTAGTTGCGCCATGAGAGATAAATCAAAAGAGATGAGAGTGGAGGCGCCGCACCACATAATACACAAAGTGAAGCATTCCATTTCCCCCTCGCTCTGCTCATTTCCCTGAAGAGCACGCGTGTGTGTCGGGCTCCCACATGAAGGGAGGGGCTGTATTTCAAATGACCCGTCGTCAACACGTGTGTGCATGTGTGCGTTCACATGCAAAAGCCCAGATAATTGTTCCGGGTTCTGAAACCCCCCCCCCCCCCCCCCCCCTGCAGTCAATATGGAAATCATAAGGCAGTTAGGACATGGCGATGTGTGCCGTTGTCCTTGTCAGGAATGTCAAAGGGCCCGTTTTTATGACTATTTCACGCACTGCCTGCTGTAAACCTACAGGCTGTGGAGACAATGTGAGACAATTGGCCAATACAATCTCATTTAGTATCTTAAAAAGCATGCTCACTATCGATGATCCCTGTTAGACTGAAGCTAATCAATCACGCTACTTGAGTAATATTGAGCGACGCTAAATCTGGTTGAAAGCGCTGTCGATTTCCCGATATCTCACAAACGCTAGATTAAAAGATCGGGCAGCTGTTGTGCAAAACAGCATAATGGAAAATTGTCTACAATTCAGGTGTAAATAGATATGATAGATGTGAAGCTTGTTTCATCATAAAATCTCCATCTTTATGCATCTGTCCCTCTCTCCTCAGATGCCCGTTAAATGGATGGCTCTTGAATGCATCCACTACAGGAAGTTCACCCATCAGAGTGACGTGTGGAGTTATGGTGGGTGCTAACTGTGTTATCGTTCATCTGCATCGTGTGTAGATGTCGCTGTTTGTACGCTAGAAGACTTTGAAAAGACTTTGAACAAGAGTAAAGTGCGTCACCCTCTCACATCTAAAGACAATGTGAGTTTTTAGTCACAGCCTATAAGATTCTGCAAAGACTGGGGATCTTACAGGGTCACTATTTGCAAGACTACAACTAGTTTCTTTTTGAGATTATTTCCCATCATGCTCCTGGTGGAAAATGTTACACCAGAAAAGAAAATTGACATAAAAAAGTGATAATAGACGTCGTATGTCGACAGTATTCTTGTCAATGCAGCATCAATATAATCCATAAAGATGTATTTACATACATACATACTTCACTATTTGCATGAGCCAAGACTAAAAACATACGATAATATTAAACATGTTAGATTAGAAAAAGACTGAGTTTTATGACGACCTAATGCCTAGTTCAGACTACTTGATGTTTCCACTCGCCGACAGTTTTTGGACATCCCCGACAAAAGCTCCCGATCAGAGGCAAATCAGCGCTGGCGCCCGTGAGTTTTGATCGTTGTGTGTGAACTGTTCAAAGACGCGATCCGAGCATGACGCTCGCCGATGCATCGCGTATCTAGCATGCTAAATATCTGGAGCTGTCTGCGAGTCCAGATCACGTCGTATGAAAGGAGTTGTGACTGACAGCGAGAGCAGCGACGAGCTACAGCCAATCAGAGCGCAGGACACGGGGTGACGGGACACCGGGGGGATGGATTTTTCTTTTTCTTTTTCGCTGCAAATCAGCGCACAAACTACTTAGACTGCAAGTTTCTTGCGGACATTTTAGAAGAAAAAAAACATGCATGGTATCTCGTGATTTCCAGTGTCACCTCTCACGTGTGTTTTCATGACGAAACGTAGTTTGGGAGAGCAGACAGACTTGTGGGAGATGCGTCCTGGTGAAAGATCTTGTAATGTGCGGCCTCCTGTCGCCCATCAGTCACGCAAGACACCCGATTACAAGACAGAAAGTCGTGTAATGTGAACTTCACAGCGATCCGACGGCATTGAAAGTCGTGTAGCGTGTGCCTGCTATTACACCAAACAAATGAGACGCTACAACTCCAGCAGAACTCCTGGGATTTTATTCAGACATTGGAAATGTGTCTGTGACAGTGAAATCGCTGAAAAAGTCGTTTGGTGTAAGGCCAACATTATCTGTCTGCTAATCTTGTTCTCTGTTGTTCTCTGGCTCTTTGTCTCACCTCCCCCTCGCTCCCTGTCGCTCTTGTTCTCTCTTTTCCTGCCAGGAGTGACCATCTGGGAGCTGATGACATTCGGAGGCAAACCGTACGATGGCATCCCCACACGAGAAATCCCCGACATTCTGGAGAAAGGGGAGCGTCTGCCCCAGCCCCCCATTTGCACCATCGATGTCTACATGGTCATGGTCAAATGTAAGGACAACACACACAAACACACTTCGAAACGCTCGACCCCACACACACTCACAGATGAGATGTGTGTGCAAAATACGGTTTATAGTAGGGCTGGGCCATTAATCAAACTTTATTTTCAATTATGATTTTGGCTTCCAAAATCTAAGATACTGGAGATAAAACAATTATTGTGCCGCATTCCATTTCACAACGATGCTCTCGTTTGTCTTGTGTTATAAATTTAGTTTTCACCATTTTTCACTCAGTTACTGAATTGAATATAGTTTACCAAAACTTTGTTTACATGCTTAGTAGTTTTCAGTAAGTTGTGGCAGTGCACTGCAATATATTTGGTCAAATGTATTATTTTTATATACTGAATACAAGTGCACTAATGTTACAAGCATAAGCCTAATTTATCTAATTTATTTTCATTTAATATTTTTATATTATTCATTTAAATATATATATATATATATACATATATAATTTCACTTTTTTATCTAATTTAAAAAAAAAAAAAGTTCAGTTGAATTATAATTAAAGTTCAAGAAAATCCACTGTGAAATGTATTTCCCCAAATACTAAACTAGAGAGGATTTACAGATGAAATAACCGGATGTGAATATTTACTTCTAGCTGACCCAGTGAATTAAATACCTGAAAAATCTAAACACTTTCAATCACATTGATAACACTAATCCTCTAAATGCAATATCAATATCAATAACAGCCCTGCTCATTGAGTTAAAACATTGCCTGCAATGCCCTAATACCTCCAGAGATATTAAACAGAGATATTACCTCAGAATACACTACATAGCACCAAATTGCACATCCATACTATGCACCATCAAATCATTTGTACATAAAAATTAGTCATCAGTGAAATAGAAAAAGCTTGCTGCACATTTGTAAACATAATTGCTTCAGCTACAGGTGGCAGCATTAAAGACAATGTTACAGAGCAGCACACTGAGTGTTGTGGACCACATAATCTTATTTTTAAATCCTGTTTATACGCCGCTCCACCTTAGCTTGAGGTGTTGTAGTTTAATAAAAAGGTTCCTATTTTTAATATTCATCTGGTAAGGTGTTACCTGAGCTCAGGGGCTTGGATTCAAGGCTGGAACAGAAGTTGATATGTAAAGAGGAGAGATGAAAAAAAAAACAATTGAAAGAGATGAAACTGATGCTGGTTTATGGTCTGCAACGTGCAGGCGCGTCCTCACCGGGGACTCTGCCCACATCCCTGTTTGTGTCATCCTCCATCTGGACTACCACACCTCCCTCCCAGCCAACGTTCCCCAAACTCTCCCTCCAGCTCATACAACTCATCCAAAAACCCGCCTTCTCTTCATCCTCCCCAAATTCTCCCATCTTGCTCTCCTTCCCCCTGGCTGGATTCTGGTTCTGGTGTACATGGCTGCGGAGGGATCCGCCCTCCCATATTTCCAGGAAACGGTCCAGACGTACATGCCAATCCATGCTATGAGATCTGCCAGCTATCGGCTGCTTGCCGATCCTTTTCCTCGCACCAGTCTGGTCATGGCTCCGCCATAGACTGCATAAAAAGGATGCACGTTTAATGGCCAGCAGGGGGCGACTCCACTGGCTCCAAAAAGAAGTCCAGTTGTATAGAAGTCTATGAGAAAATGAGTCTGCTTCTCACTGGATTTGTTACCTCAGTAAACATTTTCCTAGATTCAAGTCTTCGTCAACAGCATTTTGTAAATTCTGGTCCCATTTAGAGGAAAATAGACGATAAAGCAGGGTATGCTTTAGGGCGGGGCTACACATCAACCTGCCAATCAGGATGGAGGCTTAGCAACGCGTATCCATGGCAACTGTGTATATTAATATCTGCCCTCTTGTCCAAATATGGTCACTTCTGGCTAAAAAAAAAAACCAAGATGGCAAACTTCAAAACAGTTGTTCACAAAGCAATGGGTGATGTAACGTGGTTCTTCTTCTTCTTCTTCTCTTCTTCTTCTTCTTCTTCTTCTTCTTCTCTTCTTCTTCTTCTTCTTCTTCTTCTTCTCTTGTTCTTGTTCTTGTTCTTGTTCTTGTTCTTGTTCTTGTTCTTGTTCTTCTTCTTCTTCTTCTTCTTCTCTTCTCTTCTTCTCCTTCTTCTTCTTCTTCTTCTTCTCCTTCTTCTTCTCCTTCTTCTTTCTTCTTCTTCTTCTCCTTCTTCTTTCTTCTTCTTCTTCTCCTTCTTCTTATCTTCTTCTTCTTCTTCTTCTCTCCTTCTCCTTCTTCTTCTTCTTCTTCTCTTCATCTTCTT
>JAOVVB010012558.1:0-16653 GCA_028570985.1 Heterobranchus longifilis | reverse complement strand
ACAAAACGGTAAAATCTCAGACGCGTGTTAACCACAGACCGTCTAAACCGTCAGGCGTCTAAACAAAAACACATTAAAAAAACACATCGACTTCGAGACGATGGAACCGGAGGTGCAGAAATGCTAACTCATTTCCGGGATTTGGAACTACAAATTTAGGCGCCCTATAATTGTGCCGACTCAGCGACATATTGACTCTGAGCCCCATCACTGGTCAGATCCACAATAAGCATTTTGCACTAATGGCAATTTGAATTTTACCTGAGACTAGGGCTGGGCATCATTTAAAAATGACAATACCAGAAAGTGATACCGATACCAAGACTGTATGGGTTGTAGCTGCTGCTGCTGCGGGCCAATCACACATCACATTATATCCAAGAATGCTTGCAGTGATTGGCTGTGAGCAAATCCACATAAATAGTCTTTTTTTTTTCTAGATCTGGGTACAAAAAGGATCGAATGCAGGTATCATTTGACTGGAGAAGTTTCAATACTACTTGGTACTGAGTTATTTTGGGTCAGTACCTTAAAAGTATCGAGTATCGAAGCCCAGCCCTAACTGAGAAACAATTTCAGTGTAAAAATAATAACATTTTTCATCTCAGAATGAAACGTGCACATGCACAGGCTGTCATGTCAGTGTGAGTGAGTTGGGATGGCGAACAAAAACCAAATACAAGCAGCCTCTCATCTCTCCATTCACTGCCAACCATTAGGTATCATAAATATAGATGTGCATAATCAATTAATATGTAGCAGAACTTGTGTCCGTTACTACACATATGTTGCATATGTTACATATGTTGTTGAGTTAATATATCACTGTATCTATAATTACTATAATGGCATTTCTGTACATTTCCTCATAAAGTAAGACAGTGCAACTTAAATCATAGGGCTTAAATTAAGTGCAATCCCAATATAGATCAGTAACAAAAAAATATTTCAAGTATAAAGAATCTTTACATACCAAAAAAAAAAAAAAAGTATTGCATTCATAATAAAGAGCTAAAATATACACCAGCAGCAAGAAAAAGAAACTCAAATACAGAAGATGTAATAGCTCAAGAAAACGAGGCGATGGAATAAACAAATGTAGCGTCAGGAACCTCTGCTACGATGTTGCATTTTACATCAGCGGATTAGGTCACTTCTTTGGGACTTTTTTTTTTAAATGGCAGTGGATGGAGTGATTTATAAAGCTGGCCTGATTTGTTTGGTGGTTGTGACTTTAATTAAACAAGTAAATGTGATTTATTAGCAGGAAAAAAAAGAGAAGAGGGCAGTGACTATTGAGAGTCAGGTGAAGGTGAGGGAGAGGGTGAGAGGGAGGTGCTCACTTTGTCAAAGCTGGCAAATCGGTCAGCTTCCCGTACGTTGTGACGAGGAGGGGAGGAGGGGGCGAAGGGGTCGGCTAAAGGATCCTTGGCAGGCAGGGAAGAGGAGGAGAAGTCTCCTGGCGGCTGCTGGAGGAAGGGCCCTCGCCGCTGGAAGGAGTCGGACGACTCTGTTCTGGAGATTGATGATCTCTTACCTGATAAAGAACAGACACAGGTGTTAATGCAGACACACAGAATACACAAGTCATACTGTACAACAGTGGTTTTCAATCTTTTTGTGCCCAAGGCACACCAAAGTGCATGCCAAAATCTCAAGGCACACCTGTATTCATATCTGTGCAAAATAGCCTCTATATAGTAGAGGTCAAATGATAGTGGATTTTTAAAGGTGCATATAATAAATTAATTCATTTTTTTTTTTTACACAAAACATCTAAGTCAAAATCTTTAATCCCAAGGCCACGAGTTAACTACAATAAAGTCAACAACATTTCGTAAAAACTGTGCTAGCTATCAAAATTCCCTTTTAGGCCAATACAGTCCCAAGTCTTGTGAATCGTTTAAACTTTGAATCATGTTTCTACGTTACAGTATGGCGAATCTGTATGGCAATGGAGCTGAAAAGAGGGACAGACAGAAAAGCGTTTGTGTGCGTGTATGTAACGTTATGGTTGTCACAAAATCCCACGGTACACCTGGACACCGTTTGGGAACCACTGCTGTAGAAGACCAAGCATGAACCAGCATATTTTAATTAGGCAATATCACACGAGAGGGAGCGATGTTGTGCTGAATATCTTAACGGCACGAGGCCACAGGCCAAGTGCCAAAGATAATCACAGCCCTGGACATTTATCTGTATGTGTCCATTTATTGCGCAACCACTGAAATAAGAGTCTGTTGACAGTCGCTGATCAGACGTTGAGTTGCTCCGTTGTTTCCTGCTCTCCACACAGCTCTGTCTTCTCAACAGACTGAATGTCGATGTTTAGATAATATATTCTTAGCGTTAGCTTCACCTTGCTCTTCTCTAATTTATCATTAGAGCGGCCTGTCGTCTTGAGACTGTGGTAACGGAGGTGAAGTATCTGAATTTAACTCAAAATGTAGGAGCCCTGTCTACTACTGTAGTCTGCTGAGATGACCTGGCTGATGTGATGTACTGTTGTTAATATACGCTACTGTTTACTGTGTGTTGTGTTCAGTGATCTGCAGGCATTCCTTCGTTTGCGGAATAACAATCCATTTATTGCTTCCTCAGTGCACAAACATTAAAGGTCCATTTTCTCCATTACAATCGACAAATCAGACATTAAAGTGACAGCGTTCCAAACAAACATTTCGCACCACAGCGGTCAGAAATCCTTTCCCCTTCTGGGTGAAACCACCTGACGTGACTCTCTCACATATATAGATTATACCACAGCGACACCCACTGTGCACTCAGGAAATTACACTCAGATTTGGCTCTGACCATCGGGCTCTTACACAAACGTTATTTGTGGAAATATGTCCATCTTTGCGGTGCAAAGTTTGTACAATCTGAGATATCGCTAGATAACGACCGTTAATGCAATCAAAGTAGGCTAAACTTGTAAAGCGGAGTGATACGTCTAGTTAAAAGTCCCAGTGATGTTGTGTCATGCCTCTTATCCAATCAAATTGCTTTGTCGGAACTAACTGTTGTGCAACATTGAATAAAATACTACTAGGGTAACGGTACTGACCTGGAGGTGGAGGAGGTGGTCTAGTTGGCGTACCCGTTTTTGGGGGCAGGGCAGGGGGCACGTCGGGGCCGGCAGACTGGCTGTCGTCCTGAAACAGGTTCTTATTGTTGACGCCAAACTGGTCAGCACCGTTTGACTGCAACAGAGGGTTCACACCAAATCAAATGCATATTATAGTACAGAAGGAAAAATGACACAGGGACTGTTACAGTAGAATCACAGCAGCCGATGTTGTGATTTTGTAAAGACTTTATTCAGAGAGTACCTCTATTTGCTGCTGTTTTAAAAAATACTGACATATGAGGGCATCATTGATCAGTATTTAGGGGGAAGGGGGGGGGTGTCTGATATAATATTTTTATGAATAAAAGCCTGAATTGTATCTGCGTTTTTTTTCCTCAAAACTTGTACTTTAAAGGAGCCAAAAGATATTAGTCTGACTCGTGATAATAATGAATATGATGTTGATTTAGACTTTGCGGCAGGATGTGTTTTGGTTGTTGTTCGCTATTGTTTCATGTGTTTGTGTGTAAATAGGCTCGGTCCTGTCGTGTGTGAATGTTAGTGTCGGATCAGAGCGGTTTATCTGAGCATGTTTATTTCAACATGTGCGTGTTCATCATGCGTGTCGATGTGGCGGTGTGTGATATCGGCCGAAACAAAAGAAATTACTCAATACTCATACATCAGTATGATCAGGCCTATGTCTGTTTCAATGCATATCAGATGCAATATTATAATATTGCTGCTTGTTGTATGTACTAAATGATGAGTTTCGAGTCTCCACAGAGGAGAATTTGTGTTTTCCTTCCAAAAACAACAACAACACACTCAACAAGTCACTCACAGCCTTCTGTTCTGGTTTTACAGCAGAAATGACAACAACTTCTACTTCCACCGACGTAACTGTCATTATTTCTGACTTGATATTCAGTGTGTAGAATAAACTTTATTGTCCAGCCGAGGCAGGAAAATTGTCTTTGGTATCACTGATAAAATAGTTCACAAGATAAAACACATGACACACTGACAAAACAAAACCCACCAGTTGTACTGCAGCACTGTGTAGGTGAAGCACATGAACAACACCTCGTGATTACCTTTGTCAAAGCACTGAAATCCGCAAAGCCCCCTCCGAATGACTCATTACCAAACACAGCAGCAAACGGATCTGAAACACACGAGCGTATAACATTGGCAACACTCATACAAACACTGTAGATACAGTCGTGTATTTTGTACATTATAATTCCAGCAGCTGTAATGGCCTCTGTCCCAGGAAGGTGGCGCTGTGCCACAAGTCATACCTGGATCTGAGCTGGCGTTCACTGTCGTACCACCGGGAGCAAACGGGTCATTGGTTGCTGCAGTGTCCTTCTAAAAACAGAATATTCAAAACATACAGTCGTTAGCATATTGTACAATAAACTCTGCTGTGGACGTGAAAATCCTCAAACTTAATGTGATTACCTGGAACTATAAGTGATGTACATCATACAAAAATGAAACAAACACTACTGTGATCCCATTTTATTCTCACTAAATTCAGATTTAGCAGAAACTGCAGCAATCACAGTATTTGCCTGATTCATTTTGTCTTGTTTTCCAGGTCTGTACGACTTCACACTGAATGTAACTGATTTGTTTCTATTGCTAACTGTTCCTTTTGATGAATCTTTAAGACTGTGGCATAAAAAGTTGCAGACAAAACAATACAAACTCAGATATACAGATAAAACAATATATAGTACTACAATACTAGTAATACTTCCTGTCATTTTAATAACTCTCAATGACTTACACTTCAGTGGTTTAAAGCTTTATTCTGTTTTTGTTTTTTATTTGCATAAAATAAAAAGTTTGGTTAGATGGTGAAAAATAGGCTTTTTTTTAAACTGGTTACAATTAAAAAATATAGGACGTGTTCACAAAAAATACTGATTCAAACAAACCTTTAACAGCATCATAAAACATTCATGACTGAGATTTAATTGTTGTCTTATTCTTTTTCTTTTTGTTGTTTGTCTTATTCTCCAATAAACATGGGAGCAGTCGTGGAAATGAACTCAGTACACTCAAGTCCTGTACTCAAGTACAGTTTTGAGGTATTTGCACTTTACTTGAGTATTTACATTTTCTTCTACTATTTACTTCTACTCCACTACATTTCAGAGACAAATATTATACTTTTTAATGTAATAATCAACAAATAAAATATGATGTATTATAGGTTAAGATAAAATAATGGGGAAATTCACAAGCTAGACATGTATAAAGTAGTTGAAATAGAATTGAAATATTAATGCATGAATAATTATAATTTAATAATATAATATCATTCTGGGCCATTCTGCATAAGGAGAACTTTTACTTTGGTACATTAAGTATATTTTAATGCTAGTTATTTTGTACTTTTACTTCAGTAACATTTTGAATGCAGGACTTTTACTTGTAACAGTATTTCTACACTGAGCGCATCCATCCGTGGTGCGTTTACAGTGTATCCGATAATACCGGTGTTGTCACAGATTTATTAACCGGTGGAAAAATGTCCCCACCGTGGCATCCCTACACTTTTACTTTAGATAGGAGTACTTTTTCCACCACTGTGTGGGAGTGAGTATACTGCGAGCAGGTTGTGCAGCAGGTCTACTCACCACAGCCAGATCCGAGGAGGGTGGAGAGCAGCTGAAGGGATCCGTCCCTCCGTCCTGAGAACCGAATGGATCCGCCTCCCCGATGGCGTTCACTTTGCCTCCAAACAGGTCAGAATCGGCCATATTGTTCCCGGCGGAGCTGAACGGATCCTTGGCTGCTAAAGCTGGATTGGTAGGTTTGGAGGTGAAGGGATCTGGACCTGCTGCTGCTGGTGGTGCAGCTGCCGCGTCATTCGGCTTGGCTGCAAACAGGTCTGGCTCTGGCCCGCCAGTAGTGGTACCAAACGGGTCCGCTGACACAGAGAAAGGGTCGTCTGAGGAAAAGGGGGCGGCGGAGGCCTGGAAGAAAGAGTCTGCAGCAAACGGGTCCGACCCTTTAAACGGATCTCCTCCGAATGGATCTGATTTTAGAGAAACAGCAACAGAATGTGTCAGATGACACGTCAAATACATATTAATGCTTTTTTTTTTAGGATTTGTTTCACATGAAAGAGATTTGTTTGCCTTTTCATCACTTTCATACAGGGGGTTAAATTGGAGAAGTTACCTGCAACATCTGCTTTTCCAAATGGATCGTCTTTGAATGGATCATCTGTAAGGTCAAATAATATCATCAATCTGACTACATTGAGGCTTTGGTACAAAATCACTTTGTAGTTCAAGTCTTTCCTGACATCATAAAACTCGATATGAAGTCATTTTATTTGTAAGCTGTTGAGCTAAACTTGAGATGTTTGTGGGGGACTCACGGTCAGTAAAGGGGTCCGAATGGAAGAAGTCCATCTCAGGCAGGGAGGGGGGGCTGGTCTGAGGCGGCATGGAGCGAGGGCCGACTTGAGGTGGTAACGAGGAGGCGGTGGTTTCTGGGGACTCTGCTGGCTCCGGGTTGCTCTCTGGCTCTGGTGATGCAACCTGTTGAACAGCGACAGTGATGTGTGTGTTCGCGCTACACGTGATTAATTCATCCCTGAAAACCGCTGAGAAATATGGGTTGAAAAAAGGTCTGTGGTGTAATAAGAGTTTTGGGAAAATTCACTTGGCTAACGCTGCGTTCAAGACACCTCGGAACTCCAACTCGGAAATACAGGTCGGAAATTCAGGTATTATTGTTTAGCTCCGATTTATCCGTCAGTGACACAATCTCACATGGCTCTTTGTTGTTATGGTAAAAATGAAAATATTATAAAAGTGTTTGTTGACATTTTAAGACAATTTGATGTGTAATTATGCAAGATGTGTTTGTATCTTTTAGATTTCGCTCTGATTACAGCAATATGTGGTATTTAACAGCATAATATGGGAAACTTCTTCTGGGCACGCCCCCTTTCTGGAGTTATGAGCAATGATGTCGGAAGTCGTGAATCTCAAGACAACTCGGAACTTCCGAGTTGTCTTGAACGCAGCATTAATGATACAAGACTACCTCAGTAAATCAGGGTCTTTACCTTTGGCGAGCTCTCTTTAGGCGATTCCTCGGCATCATCTATGACCTCCGAGGAGACGTCAGGTGTAGGGCTACTGTGTTCCTGGAGACATGAGAGGACAACACAGCAATGACTAGACATATTCTGAGAATTTATACATTATATTTTACATTTGGTATAGGTATGCTAATTTAGATTTGTATTTCTGACCGATAGCAGCCGCGATGTTGCCACTTTCTTAGATACGCTGTCATTTTAATCTGTGCAGCTGTCTGCACCGGCTCCGTGCAGGCTCACATCTCAGCTGCGTCTCACAGGCGTAACCGCAACCTGAAGCCCCCAAGTCTCCACTGCATTGATTAGTTTAGCTGTGAGGGTGTCAGCTGTTTGTCTGCCTGCCACACTCTGTCTTAATAGGACGATTAAACCTGCCAGTCCTCATCGATATCGTGGCATTTGTCACGTAGCTCTCCGTCCAGCAGTCGGCCACGAACTTAGTAGCTGGAGAGCTTAATATGTTGCGTTTTAAACTCTCCAATAAGCTACTCCAATAAAAGGCATTTAAGAAAACGATTGTACAGCCTGTTTAACTGAACTAAATCTGTCAAAATTCGTATTGTCTGTTAACGGTTAAACAGTTTATTATTAACATCCTTAATTTGGTGCAAGTCTTGTTTTGCTACAAAACTCTACCAACATCAAATGTAAATTAAGTCTAATAAAAAAGATAAAAAAGAAGATCCAATTTTTGTGGAATTGTGAGGTTTTCACAAGAAACGAACAGCCATGCACAGTTGTAGTAGGAAGTGATTGGTATATATACTACTGGCTTCTTTCCATCTATAAAAGGATTGATAACTAAGGCAAGTGTATTTATTACCCTTACCGTGTTCTCCTGTGACCTCGACAGATTGTTGTACAACTCGGAGGAGGCTAGACTTGTATATAGATCATCCAAGGCGTCACGTTTCAACTTTTCCTCCTCGAGAGTCTTTGGACTCTCTTCCTCCTTCTCTTCTTCCTCTTCTCTCTCCTTCTCTCCTTCTTTCTCTTTTTGATCTGAATGTTCTTTCTGCTGATTGCAGACAGCAGTCGGCTCGTCCTCCTTCAGCTCTTTAGGCTGGTCCTCCTCCTGGAAGAGGTCCTGCTGGAAGAGGTCCCCCTGGTGCAGCTCTGCGGTGGGGCCTGCTGATCCGTTGACCATGACGGGAGAGCTGTCCTCCAGGGCTCTCTTCCAGCTGAGCTGTGCAGTTACTGACCTCTCCTCCACCTGAAGGTCGTTCAGTTTCTGCTGAACCTGAGAGAGCAGAGAGACGAGGAGGTTCAGAGAATAACAGAGAGAAAGACATCGGTCCTAGGCTTGCCGCAGTAGTCGGTGTTACACAGTGTTTGGGCCTACGCTGATTACATTACTTGCCCACCGTCCCCACCACTTGCTTTTTAAAAAAAATTAAAATAAAACCTATTTAGCTCATTTTTGCATATCAGCCCCCACGTGAAAGTGTCTGCTGCAACAACACAGAGGAGCTGCAGGAGTCAGATTTAACTTTCACTTCACAACAAAACGATGGCGGAGGATTTGGTGTCGAAGTGAAAAGTGCAGAAAAGTGCAGAATCCGATCATTTATATTATATAATATATATATATAACATCTATAATAGATTATCAGTGTGTTTTCTCGCCTGATTCACTCACGGCTCATAGAGTAGAGTCAACTTTATTGTCTCTGAGGGGAAATTTGTCTTGGGCACAGTGCTCGAGTCTGTTGCTTTATATAAAAGAACGTCACAAAAATAACATGAAGACATCTTAAAACATGAGAGACGTTTGACATTGACAACATGGCAGCTTAAAATAACAGACTCGCAGAGAAAATAGACCAGAAAGTACATCGCTAGCCAAATGCGGAGCTCCACGCTGCCACCTCTGTGGGCGCTGATGGGAAGCGGGCGGTGCTTCAGGGTGTTTCTGCCCTTGTCTCGGCCCGGCCGCTGCCAAAATGGGCCGTGCAGCAAAAGCTCGACCGGAGAGGCCAGGCAGCCTCGATGTTTGCGATGTAATCTGCAACACTGGTGTCGTCACGAGTTTATTAACCGGTGGGAACATTTCCTCGCCGTGGCATCCCTAATAGGTCCTAATTTTCTGTGGAGAAAAGAGGATTCACAGACGTACACAAACCGACCTGTGCAACTTGTGTGAAGGAGTCGCGGACAGACTCTTGCAGAGGTGTGAGCTGCTCCTGAGCGGCCTGCACCTTCTCCTGCAGCCTCCTGCTCTCCTCCTGCAGAGCCAGGAGCTCCTCTCGTGCCTGGACCAGATCCTCCTCAAACTGACAAATCTTCTGTTCCTGCTCCTCATGCTCCGACTGCAGCGACGAAATCTGTGACACACGAAAGCATTACGAATAAGCTGGATTATCAATTTATTCAACTGATGTGCTTTGCCAGTGGTCAGTCATTTCTGTAGTAGTCTCCGGCACTGCTTACATAGCAACTATTTCTGTAGTTATGTAGCTTTCCAGTATTGGAATAAATTAATCTGATTTCAGTTGCATTGGGATAAATGGATTCAATATGTCAGTGCCATTGAATCTGTCCTTGTGGGTGTAAGGACATACCAGTGACATCTCGCCTAAATTAACTTGAGAAACGGGATGCCTTTTCTGTGTCGGATGTAATCAAGCCGTTTCTGATTTAGCCTGCACCCAACATCTCCCTAATTCTGTTTTTTTTCTCTCTCGTCGTTGTTGCTATTGTTTATTTCATTATTATTATTTTTATTCCTTTCTTTTCTGTATTGTATTATTTGTTTATTCTATTGTTTTCCTTTTTTTATGGTTATTTGTCTGAATGTTTTATTTTTGTTCAATACCATTTTCTTTCTACTCTACTGTTTTTGTATATTTGTAAAAAAGAAAAAAAAAAATATAAAAGTAACTGTGAGAAATGTTTATGTATAAAAACATCTGATCTTGGAAGTGCTTTCAATAAAAACTATGAGTGTGGGAAAAAAAAGAATCTGTCATGAAAAGAAAATTCGCTCAGATGTACCAGATGGGTCTCTTGGCTGGTCTGCTGGCGAATATGAGTCAGCTGCTCCTCCAGGGAGCCTTTCTGTTGGTCCAGCTCCTCCAAGGCCTCCTGGACCTTCTGACGCTGAGCCTGGAGCCGCTGCAGCTCCTCGCTCTCCCTCGCCACCTCATCCTGCAAGTCCTGCAGACATCCAGACAAAGAGGACACAGAAGGAAACAATTAAGCATATGTTTGTGTATTATTTCACAGGCAAACCTTTGTAAAAAAAAAAAAAAAAAAAAGAAACAGAATAGGAGGAAGATGGAGCTCAAATAACAGACTTTAATTACACAGATTATTTAATATATGGATAATTAAGGACGGGAAACCAAGGGCGTCTTTAATCTTCCAGATCCTCAGAATGTGGAGGGATAAGAAAACAACCAACATGCAAATTTAAATATGTTTTTTTACATTGTGACAGCCAGACATTAGAAAAGGGACAAAAAAAGAGCAGGCAAAACATGATGAAAGGAAGAAGAAATGGGTGAAGGTTAAGTGGAGGTCAATTATTTTGTGAAAAGGGCAGACATTTAGGCACTCTGATAATCTAGTGGTCTTGGTCGAATACCAAATAATCGCGACATCACTGGTTTGATTCTGACCGGCCACCTTTGTTTTATGTTATCCCCCTCTGTCTTCCCACACTGTCCTGTCTCTCTCTACTGTGCTGTCTCATAAAGACAAAAACTAAAACAGAATTCAGTGATTCATCAGCAGAGCGGATGTGGCACAAAACGACCAAACTTCCAGTCAACAGAGAATCAACTTCTGTTGTAAATGATTGCCAACTGTAGCAACAGACAGGCGAATAATCATAAATATCTCCATCAGTCTGATCCGTGAACAAAAACAGTTAGTCGATATACAGGAGGAAAACAAGGGTTAACATCCTCTTGTCTCGCTTTTGTTTTTTTTCTAATTTGAAGGATTTTTTTATGCAAATAATGACAGTCCAGAACAATTGTTGTCAAGTTAATAACGAATACTGCCACTCAGTAGGCACACAAGAGAAAAGGAGGTTGCATAATGACACGCATTATATGTGCACAGTCAGTGTGACTTGACACATTTGTGTAAATATAGGTGAGTCTATCTGAAATTTAGGCTGGGTGACAAAATCTTCTTCTGCAACAAATAAGGAACGTTGCATCATGATTTATAGAATGCACTTTAACCATGACACCACCCACATGTACAAGGCCTACCCAACTAGATCTGCATCCAGACCCACCAAAAAAAGATACTTTGTGTGCATTATTCTCCTTTTCAAACATTTGTGGAAATGTAGCTGAGAACTTGTATTGATTGAGCAGTCTTTCAATATGGTGCTGTCAAGTGCAAATGCACTGGAAAATTACTTTTACCTTGTGAAACCAACCGACTTTCAAGTGATGGTTGACAGAGCTCCCCTGCCACCGCGTGAGACCGCCTCAAATAGATTCTCAGCCTTTGAGAAACACTGCAGTGGAAGTCTTAAGTGTCGAGTCTGTGCAGCGCCACAGATCGCAACAACCACAAGTACACAATATGTGACGTCCAGGATATATTTAGAAAACACAATACAGTATAAATAGCCAAAAGCACTCGAGGCAACCCTGCAGTGCAGCTCAGAAATTCAGCTACATCAGCGTGAGACTCCCTTGAGATCCACCCTCACACTCACCAACGTCAGACTGAATTCCCCAAAAAAGCGGAGCAGGCTAGCCCTTTAAGCCATCAGCTCCCAAAATAGTCCCAAAATAGAGCTCATCTCTCAGGCTTTAGAGCAGGCGGCAGACACGCCTACACAAGGACACCAGCCTCTCCCTCTCACTGTGTTTCTGAACAAGCGTCTAGGACTGCCGGCCAAATGTATTATTGATCTCCTCCTCCAGTATGAACATCACAACAAAAAGTGAACAACTGCTTTATAGCACCTACGGGCTGTTACGTCAGATTTTTACACAGCAGAAATACATACATGCTCGCACACGTACAGCAGATATGTTCCAACGCTCGTCCTTTGAGAGACACTGAACACAAAACACAAGACAGCAGAGAAGCAGTCTTTCTCCGAAATATCTACACGGCCATGCCGTCATTTCTCTCTGCCCATGAATCCCTCTTTCTCTCCGTGTCCGCTGTACGAGGAACAGAGACAAACTCACAGACAAACAAAGACGGCGAGACCTCACCTGCACTTCGCTGCTGCGCAGTCTGATGGCCTCCTCCTTCTCCTTGATCTCCTCTTCCACAGAGCTCTTCTCCCTGGGGGTCCAGCACAAGAGACACGAGTATTTAGCCACCAAGGACAGAGAGGGAAGACCCGGTACTCCAGACCCACCCAGCCCCAGCCAGTTCTCCACGGAGCCTTCTTTACTCTGCCCCTGAACCACCACCACCTCCTCTCCCTGAAACACCATGATGTCCTGAAATCCACAGCACAGACAGAGCCGCCTGAACGTCTGCTACAGCAGGTGTGTGTGTGTGTGTGTGTGTGTGTGTGTGTGATGCGATATGAAGAAAGGTGGAGTGTGTGTGCGAGCTGAGGGTGTGTGTTGGAGAAAGTGTGCTTGCTGAGTCAAATGTGTGAGAGATGAGGAGTGAGAGGCAGATGGCTGCCTCGAGGATGGAGGGAGGAAGAACGGGAGGAGGGAGGAGTGATGATGAGCCAACCTACAACATTTATCATTTGTGCCGCCCATATGTTCATCCTCTACTTCATCCTTTCATCCACCGGGCCAGACAGGAAATGGAAAAGGGCAATTAATAAAATGTGCATTTGATTTTCAGCTATTACTAACCATAAGAAGGAACACCAGAAACATTATACTCAGTGTGTTGCCGTGGTCAAGGTGTTGACACCAAAACTTCAGCCTATTTTTGTCTCAAGTCATTAAACCTCATCATTAATCATGACGGATATTAATCATTAGAACACGTGGGATGATAACTGCAATTTTTTGCTATTAATGAAACCTCAGTATGGAGATGAGGGTTCATTTTGCACCAGATTTGAATGAAATATACTTTATTTCTAACATTTAAAAAAATAAATACATATATATCGTCGCTGTCCACAAGCGTTACTTTTCAGGAAATGAAAAAAGGCTCATTTGAAAAGAAAATATTGAGCTATTTACCTCAGACAAAGTCAGATTTTTTAATACTTTCATTGGTTAAATATTTGTAAAACCCACAGACATACGTAAAAGTTGACCAACAGACCCCTTATCGGACCACGACACGCAGGCATGCACGCACACACTGGTTGCAGAAAACAAATCAAGGCCATTAACTGAAGGCTCTCCGACACACCCGCAGTGTAACTGCTGCATGTGTTGTACCCCAGTGATTTCAGGCGGTGACTTCTCCTCTTTTTTACCCTCCTCAAACGAAACCAGGAAGTCATCCGCTCGAGAAAACTTTTTAATCAAAGGAAGAGTTGACATTTTTTTAAATAATAAAACAATGTAATCGTCCCGTGTAAAATAGTATTTCTTGCTAGCTAGTGTTCTGCTTTTCCAGTGTGTGTTAGGAGCAGGCAGGTTCTACTGCAACGGCCGTGCACGCACATCCTCAATGTTTGTATACAGATAATGGTCTGTAGAAAAATTTAAAAAAGACGAAATATGGAGATATGAGGTTTTTCCGCCTGACAGCAACGATATGTAAATAAATACATAAATAAAACAACCAATAATAACATACAACAATAAGCAACATAAATTAACATATCCTGTCCGAAGAAGCAATATTATTGTCTACTCCGACCAGTGTCATCCATCAGTACATCAATTACATAAACCACTCTCTGCCCCACAACTAAACTGTGATGTTCATCATATTCATACACGATCAACGTCGCTATACAAGAATGTGAAAAGGGAAAAAATAAAAGAAAACCAATACAATATCACCACTAGCGTGCTTTACTTTACCTTTCCTCATTTCTACCTCACAAAATGTATCTTTGAATACATCTTCTTAAACTTTTACATCTTACATTCTTGAATATTAAAGGACATAACATAAAACTACTAAGAGTAGAGGCAAATCACCGACAACATTGAGGAAGCTCCTTAAAAATATATGACACTTTGATTTAACCCCCTGTATTTATTTATGTAAGGAGGCTGCTCACATTTGTTTAGCATCGCCTAATGATAGGATTTACAAATTACACATACATTTTGTATTATTGTTTCAGCTCTGAAAACAGTCTTCGTACATCCTAAACAAAGAGTCACATTTAATACACATTATGTGCATTTGATGTGCAAAAGCAATACAGAACACAGTATTATTCCTGTTCAGTTTCACATTTAAATGACTGAATTCTAAAAAATAAACTTACTGACGTGACGTACTTATCTTTTGCCATTCATTTCAACACCGACTAAAAATATCAGCAGCTATTTTTATATTCTCTCTCTCCTCTCACATCAAAATGCACAATTCCCTTGATAACAGAACATTCATCTCCTGGTAAACCTTCAGTCAACTCAAGCCTCAAGCTGGGTATCACTCCCATTCCTCTTACCCATCATCTTCATCATCATCATCACCATCCTCATCACCATCCTCTACATCCACAGCAGACGGCCACATTTTGAAGCAGTCACAAACATGAATCATCTTTTCAAGCTCCTCTCGATCTGCTGCCCGTCTGAAGCTCTGATCTCTTTCACTTAGTTTCCTCTTCTATCCATCTTTCTTACCTCGACCAGCTGTCGTCTACTGTGCGTGTGTGTGTGTGTGTGTGTGTGTGTGTGTGTGCGTGTGCGTGTGTGTCGAAGGTGGGGGGTTGGGTGGAAGGCCAACTTTCTCACTTCTCACTCTCAGCTTTCATGAATAGGGAAGCTGAATTCTGTCCGTTATTAAAATTAAAAATCCAAAACAACCGATGCCGATAACCAAACCTTTACTGAAACCGAGATTAAATGTAAAAAATGTTGCATCTACCTTTAAAGTGAAGAAGGAAATGTGAATGCAACATAAGGAACTGTCATAAAGAAGAACTGTTAGTGAAAAATGACACATCTGTTATTAGTATTTTGGTATTGAAGATGATGTGGAGCAAAAATGTTAAATAAACCTATGAGGTATTCGAAGTATTCAACTTTTTTTAAAAAATTTTTTTTTTTACAGTATTTGACTTTTTTTGGCTAGATATTTCAGACCAAGAAATATAATAGTGTATGAATGAAGTCTGGTGTATATTCTCATCTTTCTCTTTCTCTCAAATTTTTGCAATTGCAATTTCCCTTAGGATGAATAAAGTTTTATCTTATTGCATATTGTGTCTGTCCCTCTCTTTCTTCCACCACACTGACAAAGCAGCTACATCACTCAGCTCTCCAGCCATCTGCTGTGTTTGGTAGCCTGCAGCAAAAACACAAATGCTTATTTATTTATTTATTTTGTCTGAGAGCATGAGTGAGTGAGTGATATAATCGTGTTTACTTGAACCAGTGTGAAACTCTTTCACTCAGCGTGGTTCACAGATAAGTTTAGCTGCGACCAGCAGTTTGTATAAATCACTTGTTTCCAGATATATCCAATGTATTTGGGAAGCCCAGTTTGTGGGAAACACTGCATCCTGCTGGTCAGTAGAGGATATTTTTATCCCATTTGACATGGATAGTTAAATTTTTCCAAAATCTTTGTCCAAGAATACATTCATAAAAGCTGGGCCTCAAACTAAAAATGTATGCATGCTCTGATGAAGGCCACAAGACCGAAACGTTAGCATGTTTGTTTGACATGGCCCGAATAAATTGGTGAAATTGAGATCAGCCAACTTTGTGCTGAAGATCTGTGTGTGCGCGACCTCTTTACCTCTGGATATTCAGATTTAGAACTATATGAACTTTGGTTTAGCACCACAAACATATACTGAGAAGGTGCATCCTCTCAAAGATCCAACTACTAAAAATGTATCTAACATTTGATGCACATCACAGTCAAAAACTGTCTTAAATAGAATATCATCTATTTTAGATGATGAACATCCTAACTAATTAGTTGAAACAAATAAGGCCATCTTTAGGCTACTTCCTGTCACCACCAGTGACGTAACCTGCACCAATAGAGCTCCGGGAGTTAACGTCACGCAATCCCGTATCCATGGTAATCACCAGGTGACATCCAAACTGACAGCCGGTCAAATGACTGTGAACAGTGAACGGTGGATAGCTGTTGTGCACTGGGATGCCACAAAAATCAGGGACACAGAAGCTAAAGACGCTCTAACTTCCATTTCATCTCGACTTTAAGGAAGAGCATTTTATTCCTAAAGATCCTGAAAGAATGTATTAGAGAAGAAAACTGAGCCACAAGCAACAGATCCACTTCATATACATCAGGTACCGTTAACTTTACACAATCAATGCTAACATTAATATTTATTTAACAGGCTTTAATTACAGTTTCTGACCTTTTTATT